>CAKNYM010045840.1:48677-85971 GCA_932195095.1 Andricus curvator | reverse complement strand
CTATACATTGGTTCTTTTCCAATTTTCGCGTTGAAATCCCCCAATATATATAGTATATATATAGTTTGTTTAACTCCATCAATCATAGATGTCAGCAGATGCAGCTTACGATCCTTTGCATCCTGGTTATTTGGAACAATCACTACCCTCATTACCATCCTTAGCTAATACTTCAACTTCTGAGAAAAAGGTTGAGTCTAAAAACCAGGAAGAAATTTTTAAAAAACTGATGCTATACCGCTAGTCCATAATAAAAGGAAAAATTAATACAGCAAAAGAAGTTGTCTCATTATCCTCAAGCATAAGGGGTGCACGATTGAATATTTTAAAAATATTCGAAATTTGTGAATGAAAAATTAATAATAATTTTTCAAAATGTCATGCATGTAAGATTTGATACCTAATATAAGAGTGTTAAATGAAAATGTTTATTCTTTTACTTTAAGGGTTGTATTATTCATTATGTTTACGTTATATTTGTTTTCTAAAACATGCACAATACTTTCAGGTATAAAAAGCTATAAATTGATCCACCAATTCAACCACAATTCTTGAACCAAATATTTTATAAACTTTTTGAATTTGCGAAACGGCATACATTCTTTCTTCAGTAAGTACCCACAGATAAATTATTATTGATTGGAGTCTATTCTCTTCGAGATGCAGCTCCTACAAAATTTGTTTCTCGAATGTGTCCTCAGTTGGATGTTGAAATGAAATCACCAGAAACTCTCTTTTTTCTTATATTAACCTGATTCTATTTATTGCTAATACACATGTAGTAGATAGGTTTAAAATATAACATTTAAGTATGTAGAAAAGATGACATTTATTTTTGGACAAATATTGCCACAAATACATTTATCCTCCTCTTGTGTGTTCTCGGATGCTTCCTCAAAGACTTTCATGATTCTACAGGCAAGAATACAGAAAACTGATTGTCCAATTCAACCACAATCCTATTACCATACTTTGTTCGTACTTTTCGAATCATGGACACAGCATACTTCTTCTTCACAGTCAGTTCCGATATTTTTTTTTGTAGGTAGGACCGCATCCATTCGACCAACTGCGTTAATCTTTTTAAGATCCATCTTCTCTAAAGGCTTATTTATCTTTTTTCACAAGACGTTTGCACTGCACTTTGTTGAATGAAACCACTGTAACCTGTCGCTGCTCTTATAGTCCATTATCCCACTCTTTAAACGTTACCCCGCTCGTTGCACATGCGCACAAATCTTCTAGATACTTCAAGAAAATCAAACTGTTGAGTTATAGTAATGGCACTCAGTATAAGTAATGGCTGTAGAATTTAATTGTTAATAACATTATTATTTATTATGTAGCAACATCTATCAATAATAATCATAAAAGTAATAGTTAGAAATTTGAAAAAATTGGGTATTCAACATGACTAATGGTTAACTAGTGTATAGGTTTAAAAGTAATGAACACTTTTATTACCGTTAGTTATTTTTTTATTCATTCAAGAAAAAAGACTTAACCTATTTTTACAAAGTAAAATCTTAACCTAATTTGATAAAAGAAACATTATGAAAACAGGAATTCGCACTTATTATAAAAGTCTTTAAGCGTTGTATTTTTCAAAAAAGTGTCCGTAGTATCTACACCTTTAGTCACATCATCAGCATCATCGTCGCCAGCACTGCTTCCAGTATAAATCCTGATCGTTGGCTGATCCTGAGGAGTCAAGAACCAGGTCTTGAGCGTCAGGAGATTTCGGACATCGCAGTTGTGATTCCAGAACTGGGTATGATGATTACACGTGACGGAAACTGCATTGTGTACTTTCTTTAGCGAGGGACAGCCCAAATCCTCCAAATTGCGTACATTTAGCCCAAACTCGTCAAACCATTTCTTCTTTTCAAGTCCTTTGACGTAAATAGCACACGCACAAAGTAGTATATCTTGAAGTATAGGTCTCACTTCCTCGTAGGATATATAACCAGAAGTCCACCCTATACCGTGATAATTGCGCGTCAACCACCAATTTTCGCTCTTGTATCGAGCAGGCAGAGAGTTCCAATAGCAGGGAGGTTTGAAGAGGTAGACCAGAGGTTGAGCCTCTTCCTGGAGGGGAACTATAGCCAATTCCTTGAAGACGAACTGGTTGTTGGGCTTCTTGAAGCCTTGCACGTCTACAATGAACTCCATTTCGACGATAACTGAATTCTCTTACTAAAATCATCTGATTTATACCTTTTCTCCGCACCACCACTCACATTATCCCCACCACTATCATCTTAAATCAACTTCTTCACACTACCACTCAGTGGCTGGTACTGAATTATACGGTCATGTATAATTAGACAGTAGGCTGCAGTTTCCGCGGGAAAATTGTCTGCAGATTCAAATTCCAAACGAACATCCACTAAGGTCTGTTTGATAAACTCATTTTGTTTTGAGCAATCAATGACACTGAGAGGAGCGTATTCATTGAAATCACTTTTCTTCAACATTGGTTCAGGCTCTTTACCATAGTAGGCTGCCTGAAAGTTTGCATACATCTCATACCGTAGTGCAAACTGATTATGGCCAAAGTCCAGATTTAAATTACCATACGGATAGTACTGTGAATTGAGGAATAACTTGACATTGGTTATATTGCAGTGATCGAAGCGATTAGCATATCTGGCTAGCCTATCCTTTTTACCTGTCTGGAAACCCAGTATAACGTAACGTGGTTTTTCCAACTAAGTTGATGTTTTCACAGTCCATATATGTCTTGAGGTGGTGGGAAGCATGGGGCATTCATACAATTCCCATGAGCGAAAACTCATAATTGTGAGAAAATCTTTTCCAATAACGTTCAGCAAATTTCTCTTTTGCTCATCCGAAGCTATTACATATGGTATCATCCACTCTACTTTATGAATTGAGATCTTGAATTGCTCTTCGTTTCCTGGCGCTTGTCGTGCTTGAACAACAACATTTAAGTCACTGCGTGATCTTGTCAGGATAAGTTCATGCTTTGCATTAACAACGATCTTTCGATAGTCTTCAGCAAATCCTAGGATCATACTGAGTAGTATAGTGACATCAAAGTATTCCTCATCATTGGAAAGACGTTTTGTTCCTTCCGGGATATCGAGCCATCCGGCATTCTTTATAAGATAACTTTGTCCAGGAGCAAGTGAGATGTAGCCCTTTATGGTGCTAGTGAGACCAACGTTCTTGCAGCGATCAATCTCAATACCATTGCGTTCATAGCGAACTTCATCAAGCAGATAGCAGATGGCATTGCTCACTAGTGCTGTACTAGCAACAGCTGTAACTCCATCAGGCCTTGTTAGTCTTCCAAACACATGCAGTTCATTAAATCTCACTGGTGTTTGAATGTTTAGTATTTCTTCCATTTTTATCGCAACAAAAGGAGATGATGAATATCCATTATGATTATACCATTATCCATTATATTTAATACCATTATGATGATGATTTGACGTGCAGTCGTATTGTTATCACCTCTCCTCGAACATTCACCAAGTCACCGTCCTGATCAACTATGCGGAGCTGGATTTGATGTATTGTCTTCACGGCGATTGGAAGGTAAATGACGTGTGACGGCACTTCAGCGATCTTATATCCTGGTTGTACAACAGGAAAGAATTCATTAATCGTGTGCACTTTGCGATTATTTATGTAAGCTCCAGTAGTGATATTCCACTCAACTCGCAGAGCATTCACTTTGAAAATAGCCACAGGTAGATCAGAAGTATGAGTCTTATTGGCTTCGAGAACACGTCGAGCGAATCCCAACAATCGTGCAATAGAATCGTGAGGTTGAAAGTTCACTTTGCGATCACACTATATCTCGCTGCGCAATGTGTTATTATTTGGCTTGATGTTTATTGTAATTCCATCAATTGCTAGAGCTTTCTGGACATAACTCTCAATGTCTTCAATCTCATAGCTGCCAGTAGGTATGGTCACTACTCGATCACCAACATTGATTTTATTCTTTCCAGTGTCAACGTTAGGAATCGCATTAAATGTGAGCATTACAACGACTGCAAGTACATAGTTCTTATGAGGAGAGAGTTCTATTGGTGGAAAATACTCTGAGTATAGCACAGAAGAGTTTCCTGTTATCGTGAGAGTAAACGATTCTTCCATGATGGTGTTTTTCTCTGTCCTGACTCTAGTCCTTTCATTACATGCTCTTATAGAGACAGTATTTGTCTTTCATATGTAGTTGTCCAGATAGAAATTTTAAGCACAAGTGTCTACATTCAACACTGGCATAGTCCTAATATCTGTCATGATTATACTTTATCACGCTACCAACACCTAGGTAATCTACGAGATACAAAGGTGGACGAAGATTACCGAAACTGTCAAAGTATAGGACTTCATCACCGATCTTTTCATAACTTACCCAGTGGGGATCAGGGCCGTGGCGATCATCAACATTAACAATAGCTGACTCAATTTGGTGGGGTCCCTTTACTGCTAGTTGATTGCGCATAAATACTCCACGAAAATGTGGAATCTTTAGAGCTTTAGCATACTTGAACAGATCGGTATCAGTGAGTGCATGGTGAGGTAGCTTCACTGCAAGTTTTTTGACCCTGGTCTTAGACGAAGTCCCTGTCCTTTTCGGTAAGGTTTCATATGAAGACCTAATCCTTTTCTATAAGGTTTCAGGTGTAAACCTTTTCCTAGAGCAATAGCCTCCATTGCCTTGTTATGACGTTGAGCTTCTGCCAGTTGTTGCTTGGCTGCGCTAGCATCATTTACCGCCTTAGCTACACCTGCTGCTCCACCAGTGAGAGCTCCAAGTGCACTAAGTCCAGCAAAAATTGGAATCAGTGGCAAAACACCACCGACTTTCGAAGGGATTGGTAGAACACGTGGATTTTGCACTTGATGTTTATCGCCTGCAATTTTGACGGCTTTCTGTGCCCCTCTGATTGCAGACTTGATGGCCACTTTCGCATCACTACTTCTTTTCATTGCTTTCTTAGCTGCATTCACAACCTTTCTGAATGCTATTAGTTTATTTCTTGCAGCTGGTTTCTTTTTCACACTAAGTTTCCTCTTCTTTGAACTGGGTTTCTTCGCCAGCCCCATGCCGAGTTTCGCTTTGGCATTCATAACGTTAGTTATTGCTAGTGCTGCCGCTTTCTCAGCAATTCCAGCGTCTTTCGCAAAAACGGGCTGCCAGGCTTTACTAGATAGTACACGATCTGCAGCGTTTCTCACTTCAACGTTTTCACGATTTCGCGAGTATGCAATGTCGTGTTCTTTACACGCAGCGTCTAGAGGATTGATACCGGGATCACCTCTAGCAAGTCGTGCGGCTAGCTTAGTACCTGGACCACAGTATTGGTAGCCAGGCAAGTGCAACTCAAACGGCAAGTTTTTGATGACTTTGTTGACCAATCCTTTACCTCGATGATGACGGCGTGATACTTTGTTCACTTTATGGTGCACAATCATTCTTCACTGAATGGAGGTTAGCACGCAACTGACCTGGAAGCTATATAAGCGCTGTATTTATAGCTTTCACAGCAGTTGATATCAAGATGCGGTTCAAGACACAACCTATTAAACTTCCGGTATTTAATATTGATACCCTCGTCCAATCAAAAAAGTATAGGGTGAAACGACATGGTAGCTTTCTACCAGACAGCATTCGCGCAGTGTTTCGTGGACCACCAAATTGCGGCAAGACAAATGCATTACTTACCCTAATCTTACATCCAAACGGATTGAAATTTGAAACTGTCTACGTCTACTCGAAATCCCTCAAACAACCAAAGTACAAATTCTTGGAACGGGTGTTGAATGATGTAGATGGAGTTGAGTACTTTCTCTTCAGTGAGCATGAAGAAGTAATACCACCAAGTGAAGCTCAACCAAATTCGATAATTGTATTTGATGATGTTGCCTGTGAGAAACAGGACAATATTCGAGCCTTTTTCTGAATGGGCAGACACGCTCATGTTGACAGTTTTTACTTATGTCAAACTTACGCTCGAATACCTAAACATCTTGTTCGAGATAACTTCAATCTATTGATACATTTCAATCAGGATGAGAAGAATTTAAGACATGTGTATGACGATCATGTGAACACTGACATGAGTTATTTACAATTTAAAGGCTTATGTGCAATATGTTGGAATACTGACAAGTATGGATTTGTTGTCATTGATAAGGATAGTGAGCTCAATAAGGGAAGATACAGAAAAGGTTTTGACTGGTTTATTTCTCTATAAATATATGTCATGTAGTGGAAATGATGTCATTATAAATTGACACATCAACACGTCAACATGGCAAAGTTTCACGAAGAGAAGGAGGTGCTCCGTCAAATTGCTAAAGCTAGTGAGGCGATTCGGCGTAAACATCGAATGCTCAAAATTGGTAAAGAAGCCACTGAAAAGATAACGAGTGAAACGTTCATGCCAATCGTCATGCCACTGCAGAAACTGGTTGATATATCGAATCCTTCAGTCAAGAAGGAAGTTCAACAAAATGAGCTTGTAAAGAAAAAATATGAGGAGAATGAGCAGGAGCAAGGGGAGGATGAGTGGGAAGAGGACGACGATAATGCTTCCTTTATGACTGTTGATGCTGCAGGAGAGCAAGATACAACTGTGCTTCAAGAAGATGTCGTGCCTGAGCCTGGTGATAATTACGAGTATTTAACAAACAAATTTCTCAGGATGCTGCAACGAAATAGGAAGCAGTCTTTCGATATGGTTTATGGTGTGCGTAAACTCAATGATGGCAGTCTTTTGATTGGTGACAAACCCATTAGTTTTGAGGGACAATATATCAATGTTGGTGGTAAACAGTATCTGAAAACTGTTGGTCTGCTTGAACTTTTGTTTGAACAAAATCCGGAAGAATCCCACATAAGCACTGACGATCGAAAGAATTATAAGGAAATTTTTATTGCTACAAATGCACACAAGAAGCGATACAGTTCCAGTGAATCCATTCGCACCAGCAACAATAATAAGTACAAGAACTTTATTTCAAAATTGTTCAACGTATCACGCAGACGATCATCCAAAGGTGGAGGTTCCCTGCCACAGTATATGGTAGTAAGAAAAAATATTAGGACTGACTATGTCTACTGTGACGACCCTAACGAACTAGTTGATCGTCTTCGTCTACTTCTAGCGTCTCAGGCAGCAGGCAACCCGAGTCACAACAATGAAATCATATCAATCATTGAGGAACTGCGGGAAGCTGAGATCATATATTAGGAGGGTACTCATAACGCTTTCGTTAGTATTGCGATGAGTATCGACGTGTTTGGACGTCACCTGGATCGAACCGCTGCAGGAAGCCGTGGGCCGCCTGGTGTTGGATTCAAGATTAGCTCTGACGGCCATTACGACGTAGATGGCAAGAGAGTTTGTAACGTTAGTGAGGCCAAAGAACAATACGATGCAGTCAATTTGGGACTTGTACAGCGTATTGTACAAAACGAGATACGTACTGTGTATCAAGTCACATCATCTATGCGAACAAAGATTGACAATAGTTTGATGATACGTTTACTCGAAGAATCAATCAACGAAAAACTTAAAAATCTGCAGATTGACACCCAAAAAGATTTGTCAGTACGTAACACTGAACTCATTACCCAGTTGAACGCTCGATTAAACGCACTCGAGAATGGACAAGGTGAAATTGGCAGTAGTCACAGAACTGCATAAACCCGCTAGAAAGAATTATCCACGTCGTCGCGTGCAGACACGTGGTATAGACGAGACGTGGCAGGCAGATTTAGTTGAAATGCTACCCTATGCCCGTGAGAATAATGGCTACAAGTATTTACTCACCGTTATAGATATTTTCTCCAAGTACGCCTGGGCGGTTCCTGGTAAAAGCAAGAGTGGACCAGATGTCACTTCGGCAATGCAATCTATGTATACTTGAGCAGCATCGTGTACCAACAAACTTACACACCGATGAAGGTAAAGTATTTTATAATTCACATTTTAAAAAACTTATGCAACGATATGATATCAATCTCTACTCAATGCATAGCAATCTAAAGGCGTCAATCTGTGAAAGATTTAATCGCACGCTCAAGAACAAGATGTGACCACAATTAAGCTTTAAAGGTAACTTAATATATATATTAATATAAGTGGATAGACATTTTGCCTACTCTCATCTTCAAGTACAACAATACCAAACATCGATCAATCGGTATGAAGCCAAAAGATGTCACTGCCGAGGATGAAGAGGAGCTGATGCAACGCTTTAAAAAACTGCGAAATATACCGAGAAGAAGACCAAAGTTCAAAGTTGGTGACAAAGTTCGAATCAGCAAGCACAAGCACGTTTTTGAGAAAGGATACACTCCCAACTGGACAAGAGAGATATTCACTGTGGATCGAATTATGCTTACGAATCCAGTGACGTACAGGCTCAAAGACTATTAAGAACAATCCGTTGCTGGTGGATTTTATGAGCAAAAACTTCTCAAAGTTAAACATCCAGACGTATACCTTGTGGAAAAAGTAATCAAGAAACGTGGTAACAGAATATTTGTAAAGTGGTTAAGTTTTGACAGTTCACACAACAGCTGGATAGATAAATCAGATATGTAATCAACTTTGTGCAATGTTGAATCAACTCTGTGCAATGTCAAACCAATGATGAATCAATGTTGAACCAATGATGAATCAATGCTGAACCAACGATGAATCAATGTTGAACCAACGTTGAACCAATCATGAATCAACAGCGATTGAATGTTAAACTAAATTATGAGAATTATAATACTAAGTCTACGCTTGTGCTAACTAGATGTAAGATTTTTGATAAATAAAAAAGTAATTCATATACATATATCTTGTTTTTATTCAGTATAACCCTTACACCTACTATATTTACAATTATTTACAACTTAAACCTAATCTTTTACCAGAAGATCTAGCAATTCTCCGTCACTATCACTCAAGACATCAACGACATCCATTGCACTGATTCTATAATGCCCCATGCGAGGCTGTCTGTACTGTTTGGGAGTAAGTATCGCTTATCGTCATAAGGACTTAGTGCAATCTTTTGTTGTTCAATAGTTTCGACATTGTGTAGTCTTGACCTGATCACATATTGCGTTCTAGATTGGATACTCCAATTTCGCAAGCATTCGGTGTAATCATCAAAGGTAATACTTTTCTTTACAACAGCTGCTTTTACACCTTTGGCTTTTTTAACAAAGTCCTTACCATTGACACGGATACTATACATCTTACTTCGCAAACCAACAAATTCTTTAATTATTTCACTATTACATTCATCTTTCATCAAACCCAAAACTTTCTTGTTTCTTTGCGGCATTCCAAAAATATTGTCTCGAGGGTAATCTGAAGTGTCGAATTGTTGAGTATTCTTTTCCATATTTTCTTTCATGTCAACATAAATGTCCTGACACTTCACTTCATATATTAAACTGTCCGTGTCAGTGTACAAGAGTTTGCAGTTGTTACGATATTTTTTACGCATGTAACCGTAGTGAAAATCATAAATTAGGATTTTAGACTCATCCAGCACTGTCATACCCACATAGATTGGCTTATTAAACAAAAATTCTGTCTTTCTTAACTCTATAGCCATGAGATTTTCACTGAAAATGGCTCGGCTGTGGAAGTTCGGTTTAGCTATGAGGGCTTCTGCTCCATACCTACCCTCCCATTTCGCCACGAGCTTCAAGTTTATATGCTGTCGTACATTCTCCATTGTCTTACCATAAACTGCATTATTCATCAATTTGTACAAGTTGTTTTCGAATTCATTTTTAGCTTGTGCTCTCTTTTCAGTATTGAAATTTATGTAACTCTTGAGTCATGTTGACTGATTGAATTTAAGTACTCTGTGAAGTTTGATTAATACAAGACCGTTTGCAAGAGCATCTTTGAGAGCTCGGTAATGGAGAACGTACTTATGTTTCAGTAGGAGGGTAGTTAGAAGCTTCTCCTGGTTGGAACCCGGTGGTTTCGAGTGTTCTGCACAGAACGGTAAATCATTATGCTCATCGTGAAGCTCGGGTGGATAGTACAAATCAACTTCTGGAATATAACCAATGGGTTAATCATTTGGAATATTGAAATCAAAATTTTCCAAATTTGTAACCCACTCCAAACTACCGTAAGGAAGGGGTTGTCCCATTGCTCAACCATAAAGGTTGTTTGCATCGAAATATACAATGTAGATGATCTCACCTCTTTCATTGAAAACTTTTATATACTTGTTGTTGGCAATGGTGTATCGGTTGGGGCATTGACTTACTCCACCCTTTTTACCATTCTCAATCATCAATAGCATATCAACGTCAGTGAGGAGTTCCAATCTTACCCCTGTATATTTGAGCATGGCATCCCATGTGAAGCCAGGAGTCGTGTAGTAATGTGCTGGATCGAGACCGTAAGCCATGAGACACTGTTCTCGGAAATTTTCAAAGACATCAGCCAACAACAACACATCAGTCTTCATGTATAATTTTACATATTCGCCGAGAGTTTCAACACTGAATTCACCCCATACCAGTTGTGCATGTTCGTATTCCTCATCAGATATTGATGAGTCATTCAGGGTACTGTGAAACTTTTCTTTTGGTGGAAGCTGGTTTTCTTTCAATCTCACCCTCGAGTCCAGGTATTCATAGGGGAGAACACCTTCCCTCGTTAGAAGTTCAACATTCTCACTCTCCATTCCAGAAAACATTGCACTCACAATTGTATACTCAGTGAGATACGATGCTAAATTTTCTAAGGATGATGCCATGAATCTGAATCAGTCGATGAATCGGAATTTTATATGTGCTCCCTTAACATATTTGGTAAGAGATATGTATTTTGCCTTATTTAATGCCAGAACTTTTACTTTTCCTTCAAATTGAGTAGCAATATCGCGGATGATAAAGTGAGCATCATACCCACTCAAGTTGTGGAACACAATAGGTATGATGTTGGCATCTTGGTAAGCTAGATTACAGTGTTCATGTGCGGGACCTCGATATTTTCCTGTCAGGTGACAGTGATCGCGAACCTTCTTCATCGGTGGATGTAGAGCTTTCTGACAGATGTGACAAGTAGTGGCTTCAAAGAAAGTTTCCTGTTGCCTTGGTGTTAGTTTCTGCATCGGAACTGGAGATGCCAGTATTTTCTCACATTTATTTTCAATTGACTGTAACTCTAGAGCAAACCACTTTGCTGGATCCACACCTTCAGGACATAAGTTGTAGAATGACAGTGAATCATTGTAACTGCACTTGAACATGTACCCAATGTCAAAAACTTCATGTTTCTGGAATACTTTAGTGTTTGTCGCCTGTTTTTGTACGTCTCCACTTGGTATTAATAGGGACTCACAGTCGGCATAGATAATGAATGGTACTTTTTCTCTATGCTTGAAATTTTTGAATTCAATAATATTTCTATCAGGTTTTGGTAGCATTATTTTACAATTATTCACTTTTTTACAATGTTCCCTATGAGCTACCAACGTCTCTATTTTTGAAAAGTAGTGCAAGCATCGCTCACAGATATGTTTTCTTCTACCATGTTTCGATAGCTCACAGCTAACTAATCGAGAAAGATCTTTGACCCATACATAGTGGAAGTTGAAAGACTGGGTTCTCCTAACCTGTTGATTGCTTTCTTCTTGTTCATCACTGCTATCTTCATTTACATATTCCTCTTCAACTAGGGGAAATTTATTCCAGAAAAGTTTAATTCATCCTTGTATTGCTGATAGCTGGAGACGCGTTTAGGATTGTACTGATTTCTATTAACTGAATGTATCGCTGATAATATAGCCCACTTAAAGCACTCGTTGTCATTCGTATTTTGCGAGTACACACATGCTTCTTTTCTCTTGATTCGTAGAGGAAGATCAATGTAAGAGCTACCTTTCATGGGGTTTAGTTTTTTGATATTCACTTCTAATTTGACAATAGAGTGTAAGGTCCATCCAGAGTCTTTCTCTTGAAACTCCTCCATTTCAGTTAAGGTAGGGTATCTTGCGTTGTTGGTAAACCATATTTTCAAATCCGTGCTGACGTATATCTCTTCATTTTTTGATTTAAAGTTCTTTACATCAGGAGCCTCCTTACCAATCTTTAGATAACATGCATTAAGCACAGTGCTGATTTTAAAAGCCCTATGTTCACGCAAGGCTCGGCCCACATGTGCAATAAATAGCATTTGCGCGTCATCTAGGAAGGCAAGAATGTCCTTGTGAACCAGGTTTGCGATAATGCATGTTTTCACTCGACTATCGAATGCTTTGTCGACGTCAATCCACTCCACTCGATCGTTAATGTCATTGCGTTTCTTCTGAAGTCCGCTACCCTTTTTAGTGAGAAACTCGAATCGTGCTTTAAAACATTCCAAGTGTTCAATAATATTTAGACACCTTCTTTTCTGATTCATTCACAGTCGTGGTATGAAAGCAGGGTCAGTACTTCCTCGAAAGCAGGAATCAGTTTTACACACTCATCGAGGATCATTTTCTACTAGATATAGACTGTATACACTAATAATGTTTTAACTTCACAAGTTATTCTTCCTGTTTTAATAATTTTATATTTACTATCCACTTTCACTGGACTGCCTCGCACGATGTAATGACTGCACTCAGATCTGATGTCTTCTATTTGAGTCCGCTATCCCCAACTCCAGCAATACCTCTAGGAGATTCTAGAACTTGATAATTCCCCCAACCCCATGCGCCATTTAAATTCACCATGTGCGACATTGAATTTTCCTGTAATTTAACTGACTTGATGGTGGCATCTTAGCACGGACATGAGCCATCATCTTTCGTCGGTGAATGTAAGGCGCCTCTGAATATGGGCCGGAGACTCCACGACGAGAAGCCGTGGCATGTATCTGAACTTCTGTGTCACACTCTCGCGGTAAAACAGAGATCACATTTATCGACCGTCTGTTCGGAAATGACTGTAGGTAAAGTGAAACTTTGCACGTCGATGTTTTACCGACTGCTGTGGCCCCATTGCCTGTGTCTCACTCTGCCGGTATGGTAGAGAACGCCACTATCGGTTATGGATATGGAAACGACTGTCGGTAATTTAGCACGGAAGCTAACCATTAGAGCCTGTCGGTAAATTACCGGTCACTGTTTTACCGACCAAGGTGTCACCGAACTTTCTGTAAAGAAAAACAGCTTTTTATTGTTCTGGTATTTCTTTAATCGATGTTTTCTCTAAATGTATCAATTTTATCAAAAAATGATGTAAGAATGAAAATATGCATCTTTCGGAGTAGACCAACTTTTTTTTGAAACTTTTTCCTGTAAAATCAATATCAAGAAATCTTACCTGACTTAACGGCAACTTTAAAGGTGCCTTACAGCACTTTTACAACCAGATAATGTGCCTTATAATTCGCAGGTGCTAATTATATGTCATCTTCTACATGCACACAAATTTTCAAGCTTATCCGAGTCACAGCAATGAACCATAAAAATTGGCACATTTGCCAGGACGCCACCGCTCACCTCTTCCACTCAGACCTGTAAGGCACGCATTTTTACGTTCGTCATCGTAAGTCGAACCTGTCAGGTGAAAATCGTCCTTATCCCTATCATTACACCACTTATGTTATGGGCTTACGGTCTATTACTTGCTCTATCACATTGGGAATTATTCCAGGCTGAAGGACTGAAGGTAAGCTCTTTTATCTGCTTTTGAAAATACACTTTATGACATCAATGTATCATTTATTATATTCCATTATGATGTACGGCATTTAATATCATACTTCAATATTATATTTAAACAATTACAGTCACTGTGTGTGATATTGGGCCCCGGTCGATCAACAAGATATTCTCCTATTCATTTGTTGGCTGTTTATCGCGGCTCACAGTTATGTTCTGTTCTTATCGCAGATCATCACCTTACAGGTTCGGATTATACCAGTAAAGTCGGTACGAAGCGTCGCAGTATCAACCTATCAACCACCTCAATCTGCATAATTAAGACACCGCATACAAAAAGGAGATATACAAATATTGCGTGAGAATTGGGCCTCTGAACCTCGCTGAAACACAAGTGACCAAATACGATTTTTAGAATCCATAAAACTTCAATAGCAATATTCTCAGCCGATTTGTTCGAAATTGGCTACATTTTTTATAGGAAACTTCGTTTAATCGTATTCAGAAAATTTATATCTCGGGAGCATGACCTGCCATTTTGATTTTATTTGTCGAAAATGTTATGCAAAAAAATGGAAAATTTAAATTTCGATCCAAACGACGTGAGATACGGAAAAAAGTTTTGTTGAGGAATTGCAGCTTTTGAAGCCTTACAAAATTTTTCAGGAATTTCAGCATTTAAAAATTCCGACAACATTCCTTTGAACCATTCTTTGACAGAACTCGTGGTTTTCAATTTCTTTATTAGGTTAGGATTAGATCAATATTAGACAAAAATACGTAAAAAGTGCAAAAAAGACTTGCAGGAGTTTTTGTTTTATCCATGAAAAATGCTATGAAAAAAAATCCTATTTTCAGCATGAACACACAAGATGGGAAAGAAATTCTGAAGAAAGGATTGTAGCTTTTTATTGTAAGTACACGTTCAAAAATGTCTGTCGAAAATCAAGCGCGAGTGTCACGATGACAATGTGTACCTCAAAGCCTACAGAGCTTTGAGCACTTTACCCTTTAACTATACTTCATTACGTAGAAAATTCAGTTAATAGAGATACGTGAAAAAACTTAAATCTAACAAATATTTTTGCTAAAGTATTCAAGAATTCCGAGTGCAAAGAATAAATATCCGAGCGCGAGGCACGATATCCTACAGACGCGTGCCTTAAGGGACCGCCCCATGTGGGCAGAAAACGTCGGCGTAAAGCAGAAACTCAGGAGAGTTTTCTGCCCACATGGGACCCCAGTAAAAAAATTTGAAAAGATATAACGCGAAAACGAATTCAGCTTAGGTTTGGTGTATTCGATTTGCTGCCATGATCGAATTGGACCTTTAAATTCAATTCTACAATGCATTAGGCTCTATTCGGCCGAGTTTATTTTATGAAATGAAGGGAAATTATAAGTTTTTTAGGGTAGCAATGAGTATAATAATTAAAAAAATAAAGTTGCCCAAATAAATTCGTGCCGTTTGGGCGAGCGATATTAATTATTCAACTGAACGGAGTGATGTTAACCAAACTTTGACTCCAATTCGGCAATACACATGATTTGACAGACTCAATTCTGCAAGGTGCAGGGCGATGGACGCGGTGGGTTACTGGTAACTTCATTGCCGACAGTTGGTGTTGAACTTTTCTTAATTTATAAAAATGTTTAAAAATTTACAAAATAAAGTTGAAAAGTTTATTTTTTCTGCAATTGGCAACAATTAAACAGTTTTTACTAAAAGTAGAGCAAGAAAGCGCGCGCTACATAGCCTTCCCAAACTTTTCCAGTTCTCTTCTATAGGCATGTTACTCTTAGATATTATATTATTCTTATGTCATGTACTCCTGCAAATTGCGGTTTCAAGTTTCGCTTTTCTTGAAAGCATACCAGTCTTAGGTCCATCAAGTTAGCACCTCCACAATCTAAATTCCCAAATATTTTGGTATCAGAATTTTGGGCTTTTTTGGGCTGTATTGCCGATTTTTGGGCTCCACTACTTTTTTTGAAAATTCAAATTTGGAGTGGAGGTGCTGGTTTGATTCAAGCCAGCACCTCCACTACATAAAAATTTGAAAAAATTAAAAATCAAAGAGAACAGAATTTTGGGATTTTTTGGGCTCTTGAACGCACCAACAACCAATTTCCAAAAACTACCCCTACAGAAAATAAAACTATCCCCTATGTAAAAACTCAAACTAGGAAGAAACAAAATACACCACAATCTTGGGCTTATTTTGGGCTCTCGAATGCACGAACAAACATTCAAAAAACCACCCCCTATGTGCAAAAAAAGCACCCTCTTGCCAAAAATATAATTTGCAAAAAACAAAGTTCATCATAATTTTGGGCTTATATTGGGCTCTCGAATGCACCAAAGAAAATTATCAAAAACCACCATTATGTACATTATGTCCCAAACATCATAAACTTCATTTACAAAGTAAACTTCTAATCAAGATAATTCTTTGACAAAGTCTCATCTGCGTGGTATCAAGGGGTTGCTTTTCAACGTTGAGGATAGGAGCCCAAACATCGATCTTGGTATTTTTTAGGAGCCCAAAAATTAGAGACTCTATTTACACAGTAATATTCTAAAGAAGATTATTTTTTGAAAAAGTCATATTCTGCGTGGTATAAAGGGGTTGTTATTTAACCTTAAGTGTTCGAGCCCAAAAATCGGTGTTGGTATTTTTAAAGAGCTTAAAAATCAGAGACCCCATTTACACAGTAAAATTTAAAAAAAATATATTATTTTTTGAGAAAGTCATATCTGCATGGTACAAAGGAGTTTGTTTTTTAACTTAAAGGGTTGGAGCCCAAAAACCAAAGTTGGTATTTTGCAGGAGCCCAACAATCGAAGACTGTATTCACACAATAAAATTCTGAAAACGATTATTTTTTGAGAAAGTCATATCTGCGTGGTATCAAGAGGTTGTTTTTAACGTAAAGGATTGGAGTCCAAAAATCAAAATTGGTATTTTTGAGGAGCCCAAAAATCAGAGACCCCAATTACACAGTAAAATTCAAAAAAATATTATTTTTGGAGAAAGTCACATCTGCGTGGTATCAAGGGGTTGGCTTTTAACGTTAAGGGCTGGAGCCCAAAAATCGGTCTTGCTATTTTTGAGGACCTTATTCACACAGTAAAATCTTAAGAAAGATTATTTTTCAGTAAGTTCGTACTGTCCGTATACAGAGGGTTTGGTTTGTAGTGTTTATGGTTGCAGTGCAGAAATAACTTGCGATAATGCGGTTTTTCGGAATTTAAGAGCCGATGAAATGCCAACCCTGTGGTGGAATTGCATTTTTAGTATTTTGTGATTTTAAACAGTTGAGATGCTAGGCTATGGTATGCTAGCATTTTGTACAAGAAAATTGATTTTTTTTTAACTAAAGGTGCTCACAAATTTTAATTGGGGTACCAACTGGGTACCATACAAAAATTAAAAACACTGAATTGTTTATAACAATTTAAAGACGGGAATTTATTTATTCACTTTTAATGTTGAAATTACTAAGAGAGTGAGGGAGATCGAAAAAGTCAATCTTGCGGGAAGGTGAACCTTAAGATTCTGGAAACTAAAAAAAATGATAAATATCCAATTGTTAGTAACAATTGAAAGCCAGGAATTTGTTGAGTCACATTTGAGAAATGTAAATTATGAAGACAATGAAGGGGTTAGAAAACGTCAGTTGTTTTGGTCGATGGTCCATGTGGTTCTGGGAAACTATAAAAATCCTAAAAAATACCAACACCGATTTTTGGGCTCCAAACCTTAACGTTAAATAAAAACCCCTTGATACCACGCAGAATATGACTTTGTCAAAAAATAATCTTTTTTAGAATATTACTGTGTAATTAGAGTCTCTAATTTTTGGGCACCTCAAAAATGCCAACACCGAATTTTGGGCTCCTACCCTTAACGTTAAAAAGCCCCTCCTTGAAACCACGCAGATGTGACTTTGTCAAAGAATTATCTTGTTTAGAAATTTACTTTGTAAATGGAGTTTCTGATGTTTGGGACTCGGAATTTTATAGGGTGAATAGAGTCTCTGATTTTTGGGCTCCTTGAAAATTCAAATTCGAATTCATAGATAGGCGTTTGATTTTTTAGATGTAGGGGTGGTTTTTGCAACAACAAAAAATCAAGGAAACAATTTTTTTTGTGCATTCGAGAGCCCAATATAAGCCCAAAATTATGATGCCCTTTGTTTTTTTGCAGATTTTATTTTTGGCTAGAGGGTGGTTTTTTTGCACATAGGTGGTGGTTTTTTCCATTTTTTCTCGTGCATTAGAGAGCCCAAAATAAGCCAAAAATTGTGGTGTACTTTGTTTCTTCCTAGTTTGAGTTTTTACATAGGGGGTAGTTTTATTTTCGGTAGGGGTAGTTTTTGGAAATTGATTGTTGCCGCGTTCAAGAGCCCAATAAAAGCCCAAAATTCTGTCCTCTTTGATTTTTAATTTTTTCAAATTTGTATGTAGTGGAGGTGCTGGCTTGACTCAAGCCACCACCTCCACTCCAAATTTGAATTTTCAAAAAAAAGTAGTGGAGCCCAAAACTCGGCAATACGGCTCAAAAAAGTCCAAAAAAGCCCAAAATTCTGATACAAAAAAATTTGGGTATTTCGATTGTGAAGTTGCTAGCTTGATGGACCTAAGACTGATGTGCTTTCAAGATAAGCGAAACTTGAAACCGCAAGTTGCATGAGTACATGACATAAGAATAATAAAACCTATCCGAAAATTGAGGGGTCTATAATCATAAGGTATATTTATACGGATGATGAACCGGTAAAAACATTTCATTTATCATTTTGAAAATTGTAGATAATTTTATAATCATAATGTACTTACAATTCTGCCATCCAAGGTAAAAAGATACGTAAGTGAATTTGCGGTTTACAATCATTCTCTTAAACCTGGCAATGGAAAAATCAACCTAAACAACAATGTCACTTATGTATCTTTTTACTTTGGACGGCAGAATTATACACTTTAATTCTACTTTAATTATTAGAATTGCATGAAAAATTATATTTATAATGAGGTGACCAGAAAATCGAAAAACGTTTATCATATCGGGAGTTACTAATATTATCGAAAACTAATCTATCGAAATCTAATTATTAAAAAAAATTAAAAACTCACTGTAATAACAAAAAGCTATTTGTGCACTTATTTTATTATAATAAATGTTCGAACGTTATCAAATTTGAAAATCTGTTTACTTTTATTGTTAGAACTCCTTCAATTCTAATATAATAATATTATCATATATTATAATAAAATAATTAAAAACAAAATGAGGTAAATATATATTTTTTCAAATAAAATAAGATTAAGATTAACATAATTAACAAGATAATTAAGACAAGTATAATGCAATTTCATTATTCCAGAAGTAATTATTTTGTGAATAATTCAGTTCTTCATTTATTTTAATCTAAGAGTAACATACATATATGTAGAAGAGAACTGGAAAAGTTTGGGAAGGCTATGTAGTGTGCGCTTTTTTGCTCTAGGTTTAGTAAAAACTGTTCAATTGTTGCCAATTACAGAAAAAAAAAACTTTTCAACTTTATATTGTAAATCTAAAAAAAAATTTAAGTAGTAAGAAAAATTCAACACCAACTGTCGGCAATGAAGTTACCAGTAACCCACCGCGCTCATCGCCCTGCACCTTGCAGAATTGAGTCAAATCATGTGTATTGCTGAACTGGAGTCAAAGTTTGGTTAATATCACTCCGTTCAGTTAAATAATTAATATCGCTCGCCCAAACCGCACGAATGTATTTGGGCAACTTTATTTCTCATCATTATACTCATTGCTACCCTGAAAAACTGATAATTTCCCTTCATTTCATAAAATAAGCTCGGCCGAATAGATCCTAATGCATTGCAGAATTGAATTTAAATGTCCAATTCGATTATGGCAGAAAATTGAATACACCAAACCTAACCTGAATTCGTTTTCGCGCCATATCTATTCAACTCTTTTACTGGGACTGCAACTTTAGGCGCGCTGAAACTTGCGAGCGAAGCGCACATTTTTTAAAATGTTTTCGATTAATTGTACTATAAAATTTGGAGTAGTATTCCAACCTTAAAATTGTATTAGACCATATGAGACAGACCGACTTATTTTTCGATATTGAACAATAGGGTCATCCACGAAAATTTTGTTTGCCATATAGATGAGCGTTTTATAAAGTTTGACTCCCAAAGAATTGAAATGTGAAATTAAAACTTAATTTTGTTTACTTCATAATTTATTAAAAAGTGACAAAATATCAACCGGAAATGTCAATTTTTGAAACGAAACATCCCAGATATGTGTGGACGCACATGGGCGCATGGCGTGCAAGCACGATGTGTCGGCAACAATGCAAGCACAGTGAGAGCACGTTCTGAGGGTAATAAGTAATCCCGCATAGTGCCCGCACACGGTCTGCATGATATACAGCACAGCGTGCGTCTATCATGCTCGTCAGGTCCTTAGGGCAAAATGTCGGTATATAGCGTGCGCTGAAGTGAATAATTATTTTTGTTTAAATTAAATAAACATTTTTTCTTGGGTTTTGGTTCGGAAAATTAGCTTGGGCAAGAGTTGTAATTGTTTAAAAATAATTTTTTTAACTCTAAAATTTTAGCTCCGCGAAAACGCACCATAAGTATTTTATAGTCAAATGATACAAATAAAGAAAAATATACAACTAGAAGAAAAACTAAAACTAAAAAATCAGTTGTGAAAGAACAACTTTCAACACAGGAGTCTCTTCTTAAAAACGCCACACAATGTTTCCTGTTACTTATGTTATTTTTAACATCTTGTTTTCAACAATTATAACTCAAAACACGTGCATGCTAGCACGACGCTGGCACGCACGTGCCGACACGCGTGCGGCGCATATGCGACGCATATGAGGACACATATGTCTGCACTCTTGCCCTCACATCGTGCCGATCGGTCGACACGCGTGCAAACACCATGCGGGCAAGGTGTGAGCAAATTGTTATCTGGGAATAACGTTGACGTTAAAGATGTAGGGCAAATGTCACGCTGAACCATTTTGTACCATTTTTTCGTTCCTCACGTTGGGTTATAGATATAAATAATTTTTCTGGATTTTCGACAGACGTGTTCTTGCATTGAGGCATAAAACACCAATGGTAGCGCTGTTTTCTTTGCATTTTTATGAAAAAAAACGTGAATCGCCCGGCTTATTTAGAAGCAGTTGACGGCGTGCTACGTTACATCAAGATCCCTGGCAGACCAGCCGGACGCAAGCATTACGCTACAGCGTAATGCTAAAGTAATGCTAAAGTAATATGGCATTATAATTATTAAAATAAGCAAAATAAATATGTAAACTGTTGCAATTATAATAATACGTTAAAATTTACGTTAAATGGTCATGCCGTAATTGCAACAAGATGCTTTTTCAGTGTTAAAAAATAAGAAAACAAAGTGGCTTTCATTGAAGTCTGGCCCCTGCATGTTGGCAACCCGCTTGAAGCCGCCGGTAGCAGACTGCAATGACAGACACATTATTTTTTCATTTTTTAACGCTGAAAAAGAAACTTGTTGCAATTACGGCATGACCATTTAACATAAATTTGAACGTATTATTATAATTGCAACAGTTTACATATTTATTTTGTTTCTTTTATTAATTATAATGCCATATTACTTTAGCATTACTTTAGCATTACGCTGTAGCATAACCCTAGTAGCAAGATAACTGCAGACTGGCGCAAGCTGGGCGCCAGAAAAAGCAGAATCTGTTTGCAGCCTGGCGCCCGGCTGGTTCCGCTTTGGCGTGCTGTTCTGGCACCAGAGTCTGGTATAGCAGATCCTGGCCCAGATTGGTCATGATATACACCAGACAAAATTAAAATAACGTAAAATGGTACTAAATAAGTTTCTGTAATAGTTTTACACTATATTTCAGCCTTCTCTGGGAAAATATACTGCGGAGACGTCACAACATTCCAGGAGACACACTGAAATATTAAAAACATAACCTGTTTTCGTATAAGCTTGTATGCTTGCATGTTTGGTCATACTTGTGAATCGTACAAGTTTCCGATTGCTAGATTTTTAATTTCATTATTTATATTCTACATTAATTACTAGTATTTAAACTAAATACCAGAATCTGTTTCCTTTATTCGCCAGATTCTGTTTTTCGTCTGGTCTGATCATTTCTCCCGCCAGTCTGGTCGACTAGAGGGAGCAGATGCTGAGCCAGACTCTGGCCTCTTTCATACAAGGCAGACGTTGCTACTAGGGAATGCTTGCGTTCGGCCGGTCCGCCAGGGATGGCGGAATGGGCGCGACAGAAATAGGAAATTTAAATGTGTAAAAATTTTTCTTTTTCAAATATAATTTCGAAAAAAAGTTTTTTTTACAGTATGCTGGTATTATTAGTGATTTTAGAGCATATACTTTAAAATGCAAAAATAAAAAAAAATTGTGGATGACCCTATTTTCGATTCTCAACTTCTACTTTCTGGACACTTCAAAGTCTATAAAAAAATTGAAACTTGCCTAAGTTAAAGTCGACAATATTCGATTTGAAGTGAAACCAAGAATATAATAAAATATTTACTGGTTCTCGAATTATCATGGAAAATGTGGAAGTATGCCCAAGACGAAAATCGGTTAGTCGAGCGGCAGTCGATGGTTTGTCTTTTGCTAAAGCATGGGAAACAAGAGACGAAAGACTCCGATCACAACTCGGCCGACGCGACATCTTGGGCTGCTTCCACATTTTTCATGATAATACGAGAACCAGTAAATATTTTATTATGTGCTTGGTCTTATTTGAAAGAGAAGATTTTATACTTCAATTTAGGGAAGTTTAATTTTTTCATTCTTCTCCCTTAGGCATACAGAAAGTGGAAGTTGAGACTTGAATATTGGTAAAAATGGAAAATAGGTTCGTCTTTCTTGCATGTTTTGTCGGTTAAAAAAAAATTCACCTAATTTCTCGCTGAGATATCCACGAAAAAAGAGAGACATGTGTTTCATACAATTTTTTGAGTGAGCTGGCAATTCTAGCTGGTACTGTGTAATAATATTCAGTTCATAATTGTAAATAAATTTATGTGAATGATTGTTCGAAACTTTTCCTCACAAATAATAAGGGGAAATAATATCAACAAACAATGTTTGGCTTCAGCTAATCATTATGCAGTTTAATGGATAAATTTAATGGCTAAAGTACAGTTCACTGTACTTTCAAAAATGAAAATTTAAGTGTTCAGTCATTGAACTGATTACTCTTTATGCACAGAAAAAATCTGATGTAACTTTATTTTGCTGCGTCTCTCTTCTTCAAGTGTCTCACTAGATTCGTCTTCGTCAATTTCTGCTTGTTGAACTACTTCAATTTGACAGTTTTAAATAAAAAATGTTACATCTATAATGCAATAACTGCCTCAAAACTACCCAGTTAGAAATGATGGGCGATTTGACGTCGAATCAACGTCGTTTTTTGATGTCGTTTCGACGTCTAATTTATATAATTTCGACGGTACAAAAAGTAGTGTAGTAGTTAGAAAAACATAAATGGCATCCCAAGCAGGATCTCGTTTATGTTTCCACGAATGAAAAGCACTATGAATAAGTTGATCGACACTTTTTTAATGATTACATGAGAAAATAAAAAAAATATATATAAATTTGAAAAATTAATGTTATTTTATTTCGAGACGATCATATATAATGATTTTTATACTTAGTGCAATCTTATTATTTAGTTTTAGTTTTTCCGCGTTTTCCAAAACTTCCGTCATCTTGTTTTCGCCAGGAAGCGTTTTTTATCTAAGCTGTGGTCGCTTCCTCCACTACACTTAAGTTGCAATCTGAAGTGCACACGAGAAAAGAACCTGCAACATTTCTATTATGTTTTTCAATAATGACTCAGTTATAAGCTTTTTATGCATGTGAAGAAAAATAATTATTCGGAACAGTAATCATGTTGAACAAATCTCTTGTAGGAAAACAATCAATGTTTAATAATTTATGATCTAATAAATAATATTCGTTTGATTTCCAAGAAATGGAAGAATCGTTCAAAAAGTAAAAAATGTCCAATCCAATATAAAATCCAACTACAACTCGCTGCTGGCAGAGTTGGCGAAACGTTGGTAGTACAATAATTTTGGAATTTGTCCAAATGAACCGAATTTGACTTTGTTGACAGAGTTGATCGGCAGTGGGACTCCGATGCCAGAATTCGATCGGATTTCTCTTTCTGTTAGGTGAGATAGAGAAAAAGGTGTGATCCTTGTATCAGCCTGCAGAATCAGGGTGGCCATTTTTTTTTAAATTTTCGTTTCCTGGCTTTCTACTGGTTCTTGCGGTGAATATTTATGATTTCTCCTGGTTTAGAAAAATATATACTCTCTTTGCGAAAACCACAGTTTTTTCATATATGATTAGACAAATTTTTATAAAATCAAAAAACAAATTGAATTATTCTTAAAAAACTTTGAATATAAATGTAATTTTAAATGAGAAACATGTAGATTGAAATATTTTCTACTCCGAAGCGTTATAACTTCAACGAATGCGAACTTCATTTAAAAACAAAACAAAAAGTGTAGTCACCAAAAATTGTAATACATATGAAAACTTTTTATATTGAAACTCTTTAAAATTTCAATTATTTGAAGTAAATTTATATTCCTTGAAAATTGATAATTTTAAAATTGTAAATTATACTTTCCAAAATTCAACAAACTCAATTTTAATGGAAAACTTAAAATCTATAAAAGGACAAAATTAAAAATTTAGCGTTCAGCATGAAAATTTAAAATTCTAAAATTGTAGCCATTTAAAATTAACAAATTATTCAATTACTGATTATCTGTTTAAGAAAGTTTAAATTCATCTTATTTAATTTTTAACTCAATTTTTCATTTTTTAATTCAAAATAGTTTACTTTTTAATACTTCTTTTAGAATTATTATTCATTCTTGAAATTTTCCGATAAAATCTTTTTTCTTTTTTTTTTTTTTTTTTAATTAGAAGATGTTATGATTGTTGGTATACTGGTCCAATTTTTTTTGGACCAGTATACCAACAATCATAACATCTTCTAATTAATTTTATTACCTGGTCGACATCAAATAACATCATCTAAAAATCTTTTTTCTTTGGAAATGCTTTATTGGTTTAAATCCTCAACTAAAAATAAAGCAACTTTAAGATATGATTTAATATGAAATTAATATGAAATTTTGAAATATCTCATAGCGGGGCTTGTCCTGACATTTCAAATATTTCAATTTGAAATAACATTTAAGAAATTTAAGATTTAAACCCTCCAAAATTTAATCCAAAATTTAATTTTCTGAAAAAACTTTAAATTTAAGGTCTCAAATAATAAACTATTTTAGAATTGCGTATCTAAAACTATAATTTTAAATTGAAATTATAGATATTTTAAATATGATAAATATCCCTGGCGAAAGTATCGGATAGGAATTCCTTCCGAACCAATCCGAGTTAATTCGAACCAATCCGAAAAATGTCTACATTTCGTTCGATCCAATTCAGTCAAAAATTAATCCGAGTCAATCCGTTTCAATCCGAATAAATCCGAACCAAATTTTCAAACCGAATGAATCCGAACTCGGATTGACCAAAAAAAATTTCAATCCGAATAAATCCAATACAATTCGAACTTTGATTGAACTGGTTTGAGTCGGATTAATTTTTAAACGATTTGGGTCAAACGGAGTTGTTCGTGACGAAGCGTGGGTAGGGATGCTAAACAAAGAAAGGCACTGTTCTCGTTATCTCACTTTAATTAATTATTGAAAAATACACTGAGGTGACTCGAAAGATGATATGCAAGATATTGAATCGAATTAAATTTGAAATTGACAATAAATGTAATTTTGGAAAATTGCGGATAAGATTCTCGGCAACACAAGAAGAAAACGTCCGGCCATAACCTTTTCCGTAGGCATGCTGCCCTGCGTCCTTTTTCGTCCTGGTCCCTCAGGTTCTCCCACCCACTTCAAACTTTTCATTTTTCCCCTTGTCTCTAAGGCCCCACCCTTTCTCTCCTTTCGACCGACGTTTACTTCTTACTCTAATATTTGACTACATATTTCTATTTAAACCATTTAAACCAAAATAGTGAGACATTATAATATTATTCTGGTTTCGTCGCACATGTTAATATAAGTTTCAAATATTAAAGTAATTTTCTCAAAGTCC
Source organism: Andricus curvator (assembly GCA_932195095.1). Taxonomy (NCBI): domain Eukaryota; kingdom Metazoa; phylum Arthropoda; class Insecta; order Hymenoptera; family Cynipidae; genus Andricus; species Andricus curvator. The sequence goes on along the minus strand of CAKNYM010045840.1, from coordinate 60,064 downwards.
TTAAAAGTTCACACCGAGTTTGCCCGAACAGGAGTGTAGGACTTTTTTCGGATTGGTTCGATACTTTTGCCAGGGATATTATTAATGAGTATCATTCTTTATCGCCAACGGCGATACCACGCTGAAAACACCAGTTCTCGTAAGATCACTGAAGTTAAGCATTGTTGGGCGCGGTTAGTACTTGGATGGGTGACCGTTCAGGAATACTGCGTGCTGTTGGCCCGTCGTGGGTGTGGTGGGCCCACATTGGTAGTAAATATCCACCTAGAAACACTACCCGAATCGGGTAGTGAGGCAATGAACTTTCGAGTTCGAACTGCTAATCAATGTATGAATGTATCATACTTTATCACGTGACATTTAAAACTAGAAAGCTTTTTCACTAAAAAATGTGATTTTTGTCAGAAAAAGTCACTGATGTCATTTTCACCATTCAAAATTGCACAATTTTAACTATTGCATGAAATCTTAAGCACCTTTATGATCATTATTCTAAACACTTTGAAAATGATATGCTTTCTAATTGGAAACTTTCAAAACTTACAAAAAGAGCGAATCATGAAACACGTGTAATATTACTCTCCCGGCTTTATCCCCGTGCAAAGCTTCTTCCGGCTTTTTACCGGTTCTCCTATGTAGGTGGGCATCCTGAAAGTTGTAACTTAAAAATTTCTAACCTAAAAGTGGGACAGCTTACTCACTGGTTTATTTTCCTCCTGCTCACTCGATTCCACGTATGTCTCTTCATCGCTGGAACTATAATTATTATCCATCTTTATAAAGATAACAATTTTGCACAGGTCAAGGCGAAATTAAATTAGCAAGTACTAATTCAAAGCACGCGACACTTGACATAAAGTCACATGCGATGTGAACTGCACATGGTGACTATCGAGTTGCCAAGGCCGGTACACACCGCGCACTGCGTTTTTTGAACGACTAATAGGAGTTTGGCTTTGGTTTGGCGGACACTTAAAAAATTTGGAATAATTGATTCATTATATTTTGGTCATTAAAAGTAAATAATTTTTATTTGATTCAACAATAAATAATAGTTGAATAAATATTAATTGCATTGAGCCAGGATATCATAATGTCACATCCACGTTAGGCTAGATTTGGATGAGTGAAAATGTCAAAAAAAGGTTAGGTTTCGTCATAAAATAGTTCAGATATTAGCGCAAATTTTATAACATCGCATGCAGAAATCAGAGTTAGGGTATAAAATTTGCCTGAAAAAGGTCAAAATGACGTTGAATTGATGTCACTTCGAAGTTGATTTTTAAACCCTCTAAATTGCAGCAAATGTTGATGAAATCACTTACATTGCAGTAACTTATCATTTACCAAGTATCTGTGGAGCATAATAAACATAGTCGAAAAGCGACTAATTTTTCGACCAGAATTTCGCCTCGATCATCATACGACGGTTACGACGTCGATTCGACGTGTGATCGACGTCATCATTCTGACTGATTAGATAATCTTGTCCTGTGCGTTGAAAAAAAAATGAGGTCAATGATGAGTAATTTAGAGATACACCAGACTCTCAGTTCATGAACGCGCCGTAACACGCGGTTGATGAATTCCTAGAATTGCTGGCCCCCACCGTTTCTCAGGGGGCAGGGAAAGAGACGGTTACAACTCCGCCTCTAAAGGGACGCAGTGCACTACTACTCAGTCAAGTATATTGCGCAATATTATATAATATTGCGCAATATACAATATACGCAATATACAATATACCGTTTCCATATGGAAACGGTTCAGGCGGCCCTAACTGTTTACGTTTCGATACACGCGCTTTGTGAACAAGGCTATTTGCAGGCAACCCCCGACACTGTTCCTGAACTGAGAGTCTCGTGTATATATATATATATATATATATATATATATATATATATATATTTCGGTTTCGATTCCTTTGGAATAGAACTGAAGGGCCTATGACAAAGCCATCGAACGCGTCCTCGGGTTCGGTGGGAACAACAATGAAACCGCCAAAACACCAAAATGTTGTAGATGCGATTCAAAACGATCGAAAGCTCAGAGCATCCGACAATGGGTCGGCAAACAATGCCGATCATCCTAGAGTTCGGGGTTTTGAAAATAATTTATATGGAAACACGACGACGAACTGGTGAAACGCCCACATTGAGTGGACGGATCAACGCAGAGATGACGTGCTAGACTGCTACGATGCCAGCATTATCCCTGTTTGCGGAGGCTTTATGGCGCGTATGCACACTCTGTGGTGCCAGAAACACCCAGAGCTTCAGCACGTTTCGCATCACTCTTTGCGAAATTAAGCCGACAACCTCTGGAAAAATGGATATGTACGCGGAGCGCTTTCCCAACCGCTGTGTGATTAAGCTGCAGACGAAAATGAGGAAGCGACATTAAGACCAACCGCAGAAAGCAGGCACCTCCTGAGAGATGATCGCAATTTCGGTACAAGGAGGAACATTAACATGCAAGGCCCTCCTAAGCCCCAAGATCTGGCTGAGATGCATGCCTCCCTTCGTAGAGATATCTCGCAAGAGTCCGACCTCTGGACCATCAATTGCTCAGTTTATGTTGCGGCGAGAGATTTGGCTGATTCAAATCGAAGGCTAAAACCGACGATGGATCAAAAGACCAAAAGACGCTCGCATAAACTGAACAAGAAGATTGGATGGGCAAGACAGAATGCGTCCCGTGTTCAATGTGTGATTGACTACATAAAAATCTGGGCGACCGTTCACGGAAAGGGTTCGAAAGTTCGCCCAAGAACTAAGAACTAAGAATACAGCTGTTATCTGACGCATGAAGGAGAGTACAGAAGAAGGAGAGATGGATCAGGGAGAATCAACAGTTTCTCGCTGACCCATCGCGCCTCTTCAGCGATCTCCCTGCTTCTGTAAAAAAATCCACCCAAGCCCAAGGAGGTAGAGACTTTTTGAAGAGAGGTGTACAAGATCCCGAAAACACTAGAGTTGAAAGAAGATACTGACAATATCATCCACTTCAAGGAGTTTTGCGACCTCATAAAATCTGAGGAGGAATGTCCACCAATCACTGCCGAAGAGGTGAAAAAAGCACTTAGAGGCACGAAGAACTTTTTCGCTGCTGGACCAGATTGTATCAAGAACTTCTGGTAGAAGAAGTTCACCTCATATTTAAAGTCGGAGGCGCCCATTCCGCAGTGGCTGGCGTTAGGACGCACTATACTCCTGCCGAAAAAGGCAACTTGTCCAACCCAGAGAATTACAGGCCAATAACTTGTTTGAGCACACTGAATAAGATCTTTACAGCTGTCCTAAACAGCAGGATAGTTCAACGAATTGAGCCTGTATGGCGAGAGATGTACGAACAACGTGGCTCGAAAAAAGGTGTAGCAGGCTGTCGAGAGAACCTGCTAATTGACAAGTGTGTCTGTAAAGATGCTGCAGCCCATCAGCGCGTCCTGTCAATGGCCTGGATTGACTACTGGAAAGCTTTCGATTCAACCTCTCATAGACTTATCACCTGTCTGTTGGAAAGCTTGAATGTACATCCACACATCCACACATCCAGAGGGGCGTCTTTCAAGGTGATACCATGAGCCCTTTGCTTTTTTGCATCAAAATTCTGCCTCTATCTCTCGCACTAAGAAATTCTCCTTGATACCTCTGTGGCGAAACTAATCAGCGCGAGCATAAGGTCAAACATGTATTCTATATGGATGACCTGAAGATCTATGCCTCTGGTAAAATCAAACTTCAAACTTCTATAAATATCGTCAAGAACTACACAGGAGAGATTGGGATGGACTTTGGTTTGGACAAGTGTGCCAAAATTAATCTGAAGAAAGGATAGATTACTGGCGTTCCCAAGGACCCTGAGCTTGTGGATATAAGTGTTATTAGACATCTTAATACTGGAGAGACCTATACATACCTGGGCGTGCCTCAAAGCCGCATTCAGGACGTAACATCAGTGAAGGAGTCTCTCCGAAGCAGATAGAAGCATCTTCATCGACAGATTTGGTCTTCCAATCTGTCGGCGTTGAACAAGGTATCTGCGACTAACATGCTTGCCGTCCCGGTTCTACTCTACTCGTTTGGGGTGGTTCAATAGACGAAGAACGAGCTTAAGCCCCTTCATGTCACCACACGTAAGATCATGCATATGCATAAAAGCTTGCATATCAATTCGTCAGTTCCGCGATTATACATTTCACGCCGTCAAGGCGGACGCGGCCTTCTGAATCTTCAGTGTCTTCATAACCGAATTGTTCTAAGTACAGCTTACATCGTTGCGGATGGCAGAGATCCTCTCCTGAAGATGGTCAGGAACCACGAGATGATTGGCGAAGAAGCGTTCCTTTACAAAGCCGCGGAGCAAGCGGCCGAGACCCTTGGCCTGAATTTTTACATCAGAAGTGAGGAGAGTGCATTACTCCATCTAGATGCTTCACTTCTAAAAGCCGAAGTAAAGAAAGCAGAGGTTGAAAAATTTCACCAACAGCTACTCGACAAGAAAATGCACGGAAACTTTCACAGAAATTTAGAAAAACAGTCCTTGTCGAAGGAGCAAACTTTTGGTTTCCTCAAATCATCAGGACTTAATTCAGGTACATAGGGTTTTAATTTCGCATGCCAGGACAGTCTCATTTCCACCTTAGCATACCGTGACCGCATTTTATGTCAAGAAGTTCCCAGTGATAGGTGCAGAGCGTGTCATGCACACGCTGAGTACCTAGAACACATACTATCAGGGTGACCGATCCACGCAGGAACTACGTATATCTATAGATATAATGCGGCCCTAAGAGTGCTTTATTACCATTTTTGTCTCTCTTACGGTGTTGGTCGCGACCCTACCCTGCCGAACGCTCCAAGGGAGATAGAGTCGATTGTCCGAAGCGAGAAGTGCCAAATTTTCTGGAACTACGATTTTCGGGTAGCAGTCTCCGTTGCGCACTCGAGGTCTGACATTGTTCTCCAAGACTTCGAGAAACGAACTATATTCGTGACCGCATTCTCGGCTCCGTCCGAATACAACATCACTGCGAAGGAGAAAGAAAAAGAGGAGAGGTATCAAGACCTTAAAAGAGAGCTACAACGACTGTACCCAAAATATTCGGTACAAGTAATTTTCCTTGTGATAGGTGCTCTCGGAGGTGCGAAACTATCACTGGTTCGTAACCTTAAAGCCATACCCGCGTGCCAAAAATATGCGAAGGCACTTGCGAGATGGATGCAGAAAGCTGTCATCCTTGGGTCGCTTCGTGTCCTCAAGACACACGAGGGTTTCGCCGGCCTGTCGTTGTGATTTCGCCGTTGCCTATGACCACCCATCTCACTGTTGTGAGACGTGGCCATAAGTGTGATTTACCGCGGTGCTACTGGGGGCTATTGAAATTTTTTTGGATGGCAGTTGCTCTTAGTGGGACCCTGCGGTGGTTGTTTAACTTTTTTTTTTAATTATATATATATATACATAATATTGTGACTGAGTGGGCCCCCAACCCTTGCTCTACTATGATCCTACGCCACTGGTTTCTGACCTGGCCAGTCGTTAGTAAGTTTCCATGTTTACGATAACAATCATAGCCCTATTGTCAAGCTCTTCCAAACAAAGGAAAGTGGATAACTATTAAATGAATGAAAATCAAGAAAATTTAATTCCATGACTGAATTTTAAATAATCTCCAAAATTTTTTAAGCTTGGTCCCAACTTCCCACTGCATACTGGACTGCAGATAGATAATTGGAATTTGGAGCCTTCTATAGGTTAATATGTTTGTATTAACAATTTCTTATTTACACCATTGTTTTAGTGGTACTTTAGAGAATCAGCATGCTTAATTATAAACATTTATAACTTTTGGTTGCAAAGTTATTCGTGTTTGAAAACCCGTACCTAATTATTCATGCCTCGTTGCTTACATTTAAACAATTTCACCATAATTTCACAGGAACTTGATGTCTCGGGGCGGCAACTTAAATTATTAACTTTAAAGAAATAGTGTTTATTATAAAAATCTGTATTTTAGCTGTTATTTTCAGAACTTAAACAAATATTTTCCTTTCGGATGATATTTTTGAAGATATTGCAAACAGAATTTTCTTCCAATATTTTGCCTATTAGTTGCTTTTGTGTAATAAATATTCGTCGGAGGACAAATATGTTTAGACAGATTTTATTCGGTCTGGATTGATCCAATGAATTGCAAAAAAAAAATTGAAATACGCTTAATGGAAAAGCGTTAAACGGGAGTAATTAAAAAATTGATTAATTGCGAATATCTCGAGAACGCACAATCTGCCGAAGACGTACCACACAGTTTCGGAATCAGGAGGTCATTCAGCATAAGAATCATTACAAACATTGAGGCGACTCTGCGCGGTGATTCTCAACCAAGTTCAACCTAAAAGTCTAGTTACTAAATGGATTTTGCGGAATACATATCTCTAATGGTATACAGGTAATTTAAGCACAAAACTAAAATAATCGTTAGAGGGCTTTTTAAAAAAAATTGAAATTGTAAAATTGAAAATGTTATTTTTTCTACATTTTTAATTTATGTTACATGTAAGTTACTTTGCATTAAAAATGGAGTAAAAAAGTCTAATGAAGTGTTTCTGTAAAATGATTAGGTTAAGTTCTATGACGGGTTAATTTTAAACCAAACATAAGAGTTTTCAACTAAAAAAATGAATATTCAACTGAAATTTTTGAATTTTCAAGCAAAAAAATTATTTTTAATAAAAAAGATAAATTGTCAACCAAAACTTAAATAATTAAATTTCAGGTTAAAAAAATAAATGTTTAACCAAACAAACGAAGTAATGAACTTTCCTATCAAATTGTAAGTATTCAACTGAAATAGTTTAATTTTAAACCAGACAGATGCATTTTCACTGAAATGATGAATCTTTAACTAGAATAATTGAATTTTTGACCAAGAAGATGAATTTCTACCAAAAGAGGAATTCCCAACTAAAAAAGGTAATTCTTCTACAAAAAATTGAATGAATACATTTTTAGGCAGAGAAAGAAAGTTCAAAAAAAGAGATGAATTTTCAATTAAAATTATAGAATATTCAACTGGAATAATAGTTACATTTTCATTTAAAAAAATAATTTGCAACCAAAAAATATTCAAAGGAAAAACCAATTTTCAATCAAACAGCTCATTTTTCAATCAAAGAAATGAATTTTTAATTAAAACGATGAATGTTCAAAAAAAAAAAAAAATTAGGTTTTAGCAAAAGAGTTTTACAAAAACCAAAAGATGTTATTTCCTACCTAAAATTTTCAACTAAAATTATAAATATTTAATTGGAATACTTTGATTTTTAACCGAAAAGAAGAATTTTTAAACAAGAAAAGTAACTTTCAAAGAAAAAGATAATTTTCTACGAAAAATAAAATATCGATTTTTTAGCAAAATACGTGAATTTACAAAGAAACAGTTAGATTTTTCATTTATAAAAGGTAACTTTTTACCTCAATTGAGTGTCCAGATGCAATAACGGTACATAAAATTTTCTCGTGTGAATTTCGAATTTTGATTTTTAAAGGACATAGCTGGATGTGATATTTTATTGCGCATCTTTTTACCTCCAGATAAAAAGTTGTAGCTTTTTTAGTTTACAAATTAAAGCCGAAAAACTGACTTTTGAGAAAAATCAATTTTAATCCGTTTTTCACTTCAACTCGCGTTTTGGGAATTTTTCAATAAAAAGACCAATTCACGCTGAGCGTCAGAAAAAAATTAATAACAATTGAACACAATTTTTTTTTTGAATTTCTCTTACTCTATCAGATCGTGAAAAACGGATTAAAATTGATTTTTTTTAAAGTCAGTTCCGCGGCTTTAATTTGTAAACTAAAAAAGCTACAACTTTTTATCTAGAGGAAAAAAGATGCGAAATAAAATTTCACATCCAGATATGTCCTTTAAAAATCAAAATTAGAAAATTTTCTTGAAAGCCTCCAGGGGACTTCGTTTTCGCACGAAAAAATTGTATGTGCCCTTATTGCATCCGGACACTCAATTATTGAATTTTGAACTAGAAAAGCTCAATTTCCAACTAAAAATGGAACAGTTGAATTTTTAGTTGAAGAAATTAATTTTCAACCAAACTGATGAATCGTTAACTTGAATAGTTGAATTCTATGCCAAAAAGATGAATGTTTAACCATAAAGATTAATTTCTAAAAAAATCCAATTTTCCACAAAGCACATAAATTTTCAAACAAATAGTTCAATTTTTAAATGCAAAATATCGATTTTCAACGAAATAGTTGAAGTTTCACCAAAAACAGATGAATTGATTTTCAACAAAGTAGTTACATTTTCAACCAGAGATGAATTTTAAATAAAAATGATGAATCTTCCAAGTGAGAATGATAGTGGGGCAGAGGATGATGAATTAAGAAGTGAAAATGCTAATATCCCTACGATATTAGAAGATGAGGAAGAATCTGAATAGCTTTACTCTCAGTTAATTTTAATTGTTCTGTATCTAAAATATTTTAAGTCATTTATTTAATAAATTACATGTTTTTTATTAGTATATTGTGCACCGTGTGGGCGAAGTTGGCGATTCTACCCTACTGAAAATATCCACGTGGATTTACACGTGTCAATATTGGAAAATCCACGTGAATTTACACGTGTATTTTCACGTGTATTTCGATGCACGAGAAATTTTTAACGAGATTTCAAGACACATTTTAGTATCTTACACGTGTAATTCCACGTGTATTTTTTAGTGGAAATGTACTTGAAACGTGTTATTCACAGGTATAACTTTACACGTGGATTTACACGTGGATTTTCAGGGGAAATATACTTTAAACCGGTTGCGTAATTAGGATTTTACACATGGAGTTGCACATGTAATTCTACGCGCATTTGCAGACGAAATATACTTGGCACGGATTATTCACAAGTGTTATCTGACACATGGATTTACACGTGTAATTCCACGTGGGTTTTAAGAGGAAATATGTCGAATAAGCTATTAAAAAGAGTTTCACACATGGATTTACACGTGTAATTCCACGGGTATTTTTGTATTGGAAATATACTTGAAACGGGTTATTCACAAGCATAATTTTACACGTGGATTTTCATGGAAAATTTACTTTAAACCGGTCACGTAAGTAGGACTTTACACATGGATTTGCACATGTAATTCTACGTGGATTTGCAGAGGAAATATACTTGGCACGGATTATTCACAAGTGTTATCTGGCAGGTGGATTTACACGAGTAATTCCACGTGGATTTCAAGAGGAAATATGTCGAATAAGTTTTTAACAAGCCTTTTACACATGAATTTACACGTGTTATTCCACGTGTATTTTTGAGTGGAAATATACTTGAAACCTGTTATTCACAAGTATAATTTTACACGTGGATTTACACGTGTATTTTGAGAGGATATATACTTTAAACCGCTTATTTTAGTGGAAATTTACACGTGGACTTGCACGTGTATTTTGAGAGGAAATATACTTTAAACCGCTTATTTTAGTCGAACTGTACACGTGGATTTGCACGTGTAATTCCACGTGGATTTTCAAGTGAAAAATACGTCGAAAGAATTATTCGCAAGAGGAGTATTGCACGTGGATTTACACGTGTAATTTCAGAGGAAATGTACTTGAAACCGGTTATTGACAAGTGGAATTTTACACGTACATTTACGCGTGTAATTTCAGAGGAAATAAACTTGTTACGGGTTATTCACAAGTGTTAACTAACACGCGCAATTACACGTCTCATTGCACGTGGATTTTCAGAGGAAATATATTTGATACGGGTTATTCACAAGTGGCATTCTACACCTGTAATTTTAGCGGAAATATACTCGTTACGGGTTATTCACAAGTGTTATCTGACACGTGGATTTACACGTGTATTTTCAGAGGAAATATATTTGAAACAGGTTATTCAAGTGGAATATTACACGTGTAACTTCACGTGGATTTTTAAAGGATTGCACGCACGTGGAACGAGTTATTTGGGAGGAATTTTACACGTGGATGCACACATGTAACATTTAAATAGAAATATATTTGGATTATTTATTTTGAGTTACAAAATGGTTTATTTCTTAGTGAACCAAATTAAATACACTAAAAAATGTGAAAAAGAAAATAAGGTCGCTTGAAAAAAAAGATATTCATCTTTATTTCTTTAAAATGAGGCATTCTCTTCGTTATGCTTTGCCTTGATTATCTTCTGTAATTAGAAAATATTTTAATTGTTAATTCAATTTTAGTAATTCTATGAAATTCCTAATAACATTCTAAAAAAAGTTTAAATAACAAGCTATTTGATTGGTTCTAAAAACGTTTTTGGGGTCTAAAAAACGATTCTAAGACTTTTTTTAAATATATAAAATTTAAATTGCAGAAAATTTCAAGAACTTAAAATGAAAGTTAATTTAGTTTTAATACTAACTGGTTTTAGGGTTCAAAACTCCTCGCAAGCTTGTAATATGTTGGCTTAAGTAGTAGCTCATGGAAGATACGCGCTCCCTATGTAACCTCCCTGTGACTCCTTGCTCCTTTAAATAGTCTGAGAAGCAATCTGAAAGAGAAAAAGAAATTATTTTTATAACTTTAATTTATTGTTAACCTAATTTCCTTCAGTCTTCTTTTTCTGTAAAAAACTATTATTAATAAGAGATGCATTTCGGGTAACGTAGATAACGTGCTAATCGTCAGGATTCATAAATAGCGTAATATCTACAGTATCTACGTAAAATCTCACCTTGAAGAACTTTTTTTTTCTGTCAGCAGTTTCCTCGGTGATTGATTAGGATTCATCATCAAACTGCGAGAGTATTTAACATACCTATTGACTAATTGCTTAGAACCCCACATGGCAGTCGCTAAATATTTGAAGAATTTAGAATCTTCTGTTTGCACTTGTATTCCAACCCATGCATCTTTTTAAATGCTATATCCATCACCCAAATGAATGCGCTTAACCTGCAACATGTAAATGATAGTGGAATATGTGAGATAAAGAAAAAAAAACTTAATCTAAAAGCCCCGAAAAACAACATTTATTGTTCAAATACTCCTATAAAAATATAAACTTGGTACCTTGTTGCCTTTACTGTTTTTTTTTCGAGAATGATGCGTAACGCTTGTACGATGTTATCAGTTCAGAGTTTCGATCTTCGTCTATCTCCGATAAGTCTGAAAAGTGGCTTGTTTGAAAACTGGGTATGTATGCAATCGAACAAAATATCGATTGTACAAAATAGCATTTGGCCAAAAAGTGGTATAGTTTGTGCTACTCAGTTCAGACCTCACGCACGACCGTCTTGTCAACACTTTTACCCAGTCTGAACTGAGTAGCACAAACTATACCACTTTTTGGCCAAATGCTA
>CAKNYM010045840.1:21953-41580 GCA_932195095.1 Andricus curvator | reverse complement strand
GGTTCTGGCTACAGCCTGCTCAGTTCTAAATAGAACAGATTTTCTTACGCGACTAGTACATCAACATGAAGTCGTCAATGCTGCGGCATTTCTATATCGTGCCGCAGATAGTGCCGCAGAGGAGCTTGGCAGAACATACGCTTCTACTGAGAGAACATGCTGACAAGCCCCTTCATGGTAAATTCTACGGCATTATACGTAGAGAAGAGCTCTCGATGGATCTGTCCAATATGATTCTCAATTCTTCTGGATTAAAATCGGAGACTGAGTGATTTCTTTTTGCCTGTCAAGACGGCGTTATAGACACCTTAGTTTACCGCGAGCGCATAATAAATGTACCTGTAGGAGATACCAACTGCCGAGCGTTCAAGCAAGAGCCAGAAACACTTGGACATGTTCTCAGTGGATGCTCAAAATATGCACGCTACGGTTACATAGAGAGACACAATGCAGCTCTAAAAGTGTTATATTACCATCTTGGAATTTCTTGAAATTTCTCATTCTCCACTACTCAACGTATCAGTGCTACGAAGCCTGATATTGTCCTCCAAGATCTGAAGAACAAGATCATTTACGTGTTTGCATTCTCAGCACCAACCGATGGTAATATTACGGCAAAGGAGGAAGAAAAGCGGGCGAAATATCAAGCTCTTCTTTTCGAGCTTAGCAGACTGTACCAAGGCTAAAAAGTCCATCTTGTAGTTCTCATAATCGGATGTGCTGGAGGTATGAAAGCTTCATTTCTTAGCCAACTCAACAAGATTCCGGCTTACCAGCGTCAGGCTCATTCTATCGCGAACAGTGTTGCCCGATGTTATCTCGAGTAAATTTTCCGCTCTTGCTCACCTTCTAGGACAGAAGGAGCAGAAGCGGAGGACGTAAATGTACACAAATAATATATATCATAATATATCCCTACAGGAGGTGTTCTCGCGTTCTCGTCGCGGTAGGGCTTGAGCTTTCCTCTCATGAATTTGGCGGCTATGTTGGCTGTAGCGTTGCTACTGACAGGTTTTCCCATGCCAGGTAGGCAGAAAACAAAGATGAAAGTGACTAAGAGGAACACCAAAACCTATAAATTGTAATGGAGAGTCTTTTACAAATTTTGAAACGCTTGTCGCTCCTCGAGGATCGTCGGGGCGCCCCTCGAGCCACCGCCGGGGACCACAGCATGCGGGACGGTGGTGATAGTAAGCTGCGAGATGGTCTGGCAGATCTCACTAATCAAACAGCTGGCCAGCAAGAACATCTGCGACATACGGTAAGCAGTGAAACATCAACTGTGTCTGCTGTGGATGCTTTGGCTAGCGTTAGCTATTTGCTGCCAACCGATGCGTCTCTATTATGAAAGTGCGAAGTTTGAAACCTCACGCAAAAAAGGAAAAAATTTTAGAACGATATTTGCTGCAAAATATCCTCAAATACAGAAAGTCGCACTGAGAGATCTTATTGCTAAGGTGAAGGACATCAGGACTAATCTACACATCTCAGAAGATCGAGCAATGGAGATTAAGCAACAGGTTGATTTGGCGTGGAAAAACTACGGCAATAAACATCAGTTAGAGGAAACCGCGTCACACGAAGCAGCGACAATTGATGTTCTTCCTCAACCTGGCGATGATCCAGCACCACCACATCCTCCAGATGTAGATGGCCTAATACAACAAAAGCCAGAAGAAGAGGTTCAACAAACCAGAAGGCGATTAAAATGGACATACCATATGAACAGAGATGTGATGCGCTTTTATTTTTTGGCAAAGAAGAGTGGGCAAAGTGTAAGGAGAGAACATCATCGACTCTTCTTACTTAAGTGCCCAGAACTAGCCACAAAAATAAATGAGCAGAATCTAGCAGATCAAAAACGCTCAATATCTGTAAACAGATTTCTTTCGGCTGTTGAAAGAGCTGCCATCAAAATGGAAGTGGAACAGCAGCTTCCTATTGATGATCCTATTGATGAACATCAAGCACCGGATCCACTAGAACCACATCTGGACATTAATAACGATGATCTGAACAGCGAAGTCCCAGAAAAACAACAGCACATTGAAAGGAATTATGGTCATGCTTTACTAGAGTTCAGACATGTAGAACCAACACAAAGGCATTCACTGCTCAAGATGAACATCACAAATGATCTGCGTGCACTAATAGAACACCTGAACAGCAAGGTTTTACATATCCATTTGAACGCAACACAAACTGCGTTAGAGGTGCAAACTCTTGAATACTGTGCAGCTGTGGCAACCGTTAGAACGTTGGGCCGCAGAACTAGGCCTGCAAATGCAGTCTTTGCCCCAGGAAGGGAGCGAGATCCACGATGGAAGTCAGGTTTGATATGGACGTCAGCAAAGTAAGGTGCAAACTGGGTCGACTCACTCAATATAAGAAAGGAAATAGAACCAGAAAGCTGATACACCATGTTGCTAAACTCATCCACTCTCGGTACATCGAGACATTGACACCAGCAATATTGGATGAGATTATAGACTCCCAACGACAGAGACTTGATGTTCTGACTGCTCGACTGCGTCGGTACGAGAAAAGTAGTGCAAGAAGGCAACAAAATCGAACCTTCCAGGCAGATGAAAAAAGGTTCTATCGTGAACTGAATGTAAAGCAAAATAACCAGCAAGACACCGAAGTCCCTCAATTGGAAGACATGAATAACTACTGGTCGGATGTTGGAGGAAAAACTAACAGAAGCGATTTGGACACTGCGTGGTTCCAACTAGAGAAAGCAAGCGCGAGCAATAACCCTGAAATGGAGCGGAATAACATCACAGCGTTAGATGTTTCAACGGTTTTGAAAAAAACAAGTAACTGGAAAGCTTCAGGTCCGGACATGGTGCACAAATTCTGGTAGAAGTACCTGACTAGTGTGCATCCTGCATTGGCAACGTGTTTTCAGAAGATCATCGAACACCCAGATCTGATGCCAGGCTTTATGCTTCAGGGTACTACGTATATATACCATTAAACCATTTCCCTTTCAGGGTAGGCGTGACACTACCCGATTCGGGTAGTGTTTCTAGGTTTTTCTTGTAGTTATAAATAACTACAAGTGTGGGCTCACCACACCCACGATGTGCCAACAGCACTTATGTCAGTATTCTTGAATGGTCACCCATCCAAGTACTAACCGCGTCCAACGCTGCTTAACTTCAGTGATCTGACGAGAACTGGGTTTTTCAGCGTGGTATGGCCGTTGGCCATATGTCGCCTAAAAAACCAGACGCTCAACATCCATCGGAATTTCGACCGATAGCCTGTCTTCCAACAATATATAAATTTCTTACAGCTATCATAGCAAATAAGGTATATTCTCACTGCGACGAGAATGACATACTTACAGAAGAACAAAAAGGATGTTGTAAAAACTCGCGAGGCAGTAAAGATCTAGTCACCATAGACGCTGTTGCCATGACGCAAGATCGTAAACATCAAAGAAACTTGCACATGGTATACATTGCCTACAAGCAAGCGTATCCTTCCGTACCACAAGACTATTTGCTTGAAGTCTTAAAAGTATAAAAATTTGTCCACGCATCATTGACTTCCTCAGTCGTGCGATGATGCTTTGGGGTACAACAATTAAGTATTTTGATCATGGACAACCAAGGATAACTAGATCAATACGCATTACGACGGGTATATTCCAAGGTTCCGATTACATGATAACGAGGATGGTCATCAAGTGACCCATCTTCTATACAAGGATGACCTGAAACTTTACGCTAGCTCGGAACAGAAACTGCAGCAAGTGATCGATGTCACAACGCAGTTTTCCATAGATATCCAAATGGAGTTCGGACTAGATAAATGCAGAACAGTGCATTTAACCAGAGGAGAATTAGGGACCGCAGAGCTAGAGAACGATTTCGAGAATGACATCGTGGCAAAGGCGATAGTTAAGAAAAGTCTAACGACTGCCCTCACTACGAGACTCAGATTGTTTCTGAAGAGTTCTCTTAACTCGGCCAACAAGATCAGGGCAATCAACACCTATGCCATCCCTGTCCTCACGTACTCCTTTGTGCTCATCAAATGCTCGAACACCGACCTGTAGATGTCAGGAAACTGTGTGAGTCACAAGTTATACAGTTGCGAGACTATTTTAACAGCAAGCGAGATGATACGCTTTACAACACGATCTGTAAAGCGGATATTGACTACACGCCCTTGAATTTGTCCTCAGAGGAGGCCTTAAATATCAGGGCAGAAACCATAGAGGAATTAGAAACGCAATGAAGACAGAAAGCCATCTACGGCGAAAACCCCAAAACGTTAGATTTGAAAGAATATAAAATTTCGCGTCGATTGAGCTATTGCTAAAGCATTTTTGTTGAATAGAAGTCGAGATAGTGTGTGAGAAAGATCGATGTAATTTCAGATTTTGACGAATGTTCATTTCTCAAATTCAACTCGCTGCATGCTTTAGGGAAGTGACAGGAAAAATTTGGAACTTTGCTCAAATGAAGCCTGAGGTCTCAGCTTTAAATTAAGACCAAGAACACTCAAAACTTCTTATTAGTTTTCGAGTTAGGACTTTATTTCTTAAGCGACGCACGAAAGGTTTTTGATGCGGCGGATCGGCAGATCGCTCGAATCGTTAGGCTGAGACCTCAGGCTTCATTTGAGCAAAGTTCCAAATTTTTCCTGTCACTTCCCTAAATATTCTTTCAAACGATTTTTTCAAAATATTTCTAGCTCAATTTTTCACGGAGATAGGTGCTTTTAAAGACGAGCGTGATTTTAATACAAATTTTGTAGGTGGTCTCACAATTTTGACCGGTAGTGTATATATAATAATAATAAAAATAATATAGCCTCAATTCCTCATTCATTGTGGTATCCCACTTGATGCTCTCCCACGGTATTTCTGTTGAGGTGGTTGGCTGCAAATAGCTAACGCTAGCTAAAGCATCCTCAGCAGGCACAGTTGATGTTTCACTGCTTAACGGATGTCGCAGATGTTCTTGCTGGCCAGCTGTTTGATTAGTGGCATCTGCCTGACCATCTCGCAGCTCACCATCACCACCGTCCCGCATGCTGTGGCCCCCAGCGGTGGCTCCAGGGGCGCCCCGACTATCCTCGGGAAGCGACAAGCGTGTCAACATTTTCAAAATACTCTCCATTATAATTTATGGGTTTTGGTGTTCCCCTTAGTCACTTTCCTCTTCGTACTCTGCCCGTCTGGCATGGGAAACCCTGTCAGTTGCAATGCTACAGCCAACATAGCCGTCAAATTCATGAGAGGAAAGCTCAAGCCCTAACGCGACGACAACGCGAGAACGCCTTTGCTAGGCAATAAACACCTATGCCGTCCCTGTCCTCACGTACTCCTTTGGGCTCATTAAATGGTGGAACACCGACCTCGCACGACTAAGCAGAATCATCAACGTAGAAATGACGAAACACCGAATGCAACACAGTAATTCGGCGATTGAAAGGGTATTTCTACCACGACATAGAGGGGGTAGGGGCATTGTAGATATCAGGAAACTGTGTGAGTCACAAGTTACATAGTTGCGTGACTATTTTAACAGAAAGGGAGATGTTACGCTTTACAACACGATCTGTAGGCGGATCTTGACTACACACCCTTGAATTTGTCCTCAGAGGAGGCCTTGAATATCAGGGTAGAAACCATAGAGGAATTAGAAACGCAATAAAGACAGAAAGCCATCCACGCGAACATCCCAAAACGTTAGATCAATATGAAGTTGAAACGGTTTAGTATAAAATAAATATTTTATATCTATGAATTACAGTCAAAAGCGGGCGAAATAGAAAATCAGTACGCTACTGAGTGACTTGCGAATTCCTGGGCGAAAGAGTTATATAGGTCATATGTATCGCTATACGAAACAGGTGCGGTTGCGTGCGCAACCTCCTTGAAGAGAAGGGGTACGAGGACCCTCGACGAGAGGAGCATCGTGATTACCAAGGATCACTCGAATCATCAGTCAGCGCTCGTCAGTTCAGAAGGAACATACGTCTGGCGTTTGACTCTCCAATTGATCGCGTTCATAAAAATCCGATCTCCAATGCAAGGGGTTGCATGCATAGCTCAGGTACGAACTTACGGTGAGAACTGAGGACAACTCTATTTTCAGATTTCCAAATCAGGAAGGATAAATTTGTTTGAAAATTGATCAACTTTTAAAAACCTGCCCCCGTCTGAACTTGTCTGTGATCGAATGCGTCAGAGTCAAGCTAGAGATCCATAGATCGCTCATCCTTTTTTAACTCGTTTTTATACGAGGGCTCAAGGATGCTGGCAAAATCACTGAAGCCTTTTAATTGTAATGGCAACAAGGTGTATCGGGTGTAAAATGTTGATTAGCCATTGGTGATGTGTTTCACAGCTCCTATAACCTTCTCACTGGTTCTTCAATCCGTTTTCATTCGGGAGCTCAACTAGTGAAAATAAGGGAGTCGTAAGCACGTAAAGTTACCACTGT
The DNA here is from genome assembly GCA_932195095.1 of Andricus curvator. NCBI lineage: Eukaryota > Metazoa > Arthropoda > Insecta > Hymenoptera > Cynipidae > Andricus > Andricus curvator. The sequence goes on along the minus strand of CAKNYM010045840.1, from coordinate 35,113 downwards.
TGCAGCAAGAAATTTGACAGAAAAATTCATTGTACCTTTAGGAATTAGTCAAACTCCCAGCATAAGGTCATGAATTTTTCGACATCAAAACAAAACAGATTCATAAAAGCTAGAGAACTTTACAATTAAATTGAAGGCTTTAGACACTAAGAAAATGTGTGACGAATTAATGTGTCTTCAGACAAAAGCATAAATTTGATAGGAAAATGAGACAATATTCCGGAGGACAATACTTGCACTCAATTTTGCACGGAATAGCGTCCCATTTCATAAACTCAAAGGTAATTTGATCCTCAGTTCTTCGCAAGGGAGGGAAAAATTGTAGGATTCCGTATCTGAAATGCGCATAATTGCAAATCTAGCTAGGACAAATAGATTCAAGGAACCAAATCTATAATTGTTCTGAAGTAATGAATAAGTGAAAATAAGCCTATTCAGGCGTGGCGAACGGTTAAAATCAAGGGATTTCTTGGTTGTGAATTATTTTAAAATTCAAGGGCTTAAAGTGGAAAAGAGTGAAATTTCCTTTAACGTAAATTGGGAACCTCAAATCAAAGATATAGTTTCTTTCAAAATTCTCGTTGTTAATAATTTAATTCGTTTCAGGTTTATCGTCCTCTCAAGATTGACAGCCACGTGCATACTCGGGGCCAATTTCTTAAACAGGACACAGTAAACTGTCGAGCAATTCGCTTTCTCGTGCAATATTTTCACGCGAGGAAAACTCGATACAAGTAAATCTAGAAGTAAAATAAAAATAATTAACGATGAGAATTGTCCTGAAGTTTTCAGGCGTCAGAAAAATAAAAGAGTTAATTCAATGTTCATAAAGAAATTGAATAACGTTACAAAGTGGATACTGAGGCGTCCAATATTTGGCTGAGAAAGGTCGTCCTGTATCCAGAAATGGAAGGATTCGTCATTGCGATTCAGGACCGGGTTGTCATCACCAGAAATTATCGCAAACACGCGTTACATCAAGACGTTGTTGACTGGTGCCAATTATGTGCAGATACCAACGAATCCATCGAGCACATTATTGATGGTTGTCGCGTAATGGCTCAAAGAGAATATACGCACAGACATAATGATGTGGCGGGCATTATACATCAACAACTTGCCCTAAACCTAGGACTCTTAACAGAATGGATGCCTTTCTATACATACATTCCAAAGCCCGTTTTAGAAAACAAAGATGATATCTTATATTGGGATGTTACTATCCAGACGGACCATTACATCCGAGGCAATCGACCCGACATCGTGATGCGAGAAAAAAAGGTGGAAGAGTCTACATCATCGACATTGCTTGTCCACTTAACCGAAAGTTGCAGGCAACCTATACAACCAAGATCCATAAGTATAGCGAGCTAAGGCATGAAGTAAAGACAATATGAAGGAATGTGAAACATGCATCTATTCATCCTATTGTGATTTCAGCTACAGGCAATGTGCACGCAAGGTGCATTGAACATCTTGAACATAAAGGAGTCAGTAGGGTACTGGCAACAGCTTAGAAGGCTGTTTTATTGATCACCTGTCGCAATGTGAGAAATTTTCTAGCCCATCCGGAAGCTCACGGCCGCTGTGTATGGTTAACAGCGGTAGAATACGAACTCCAAACTACACTATGTTCCTAAATTTGTACCTACAAAATCATCGCAGTAGATTTCAGAGATCGTATTATATTAAATTATAACATCCTCATCTCATCAGTCACTGGACTTAGTCCGTGGCTATGATGAAAAACCGAGTTCACCCGAGAAGAAGATTGAAAAAAAAAAAATATATATATATATATATATATATGGCGTAGGGATGTGGTGGCCCCATCGTCCGAGAGCTCCGGCTCTTGCAGTCAGCCACGTTGCTTTGGGCTAACTCCCCAATGCAATGAATTATGCGGTTACGACACCAGTACCGCGCAGTGCCACCCATAATAAGCCTCTCTCGGATGGAGGCCATGCTTCAGTTGGGAGTGGCAATAGGACCGAACCGAGGCGACGACCAGGCGAAGAGGATTCATGCAGAGGTTACATGACCGTTGGGTCAATATGCACCCGGAATATGTCCATCAAACGCCTCAGAATTTAAGAGATCAGATATCCTCTTTACGAAAAAAACGGATATGAAGGTCTTTATCAACAAGAAGAAGAGCAAAATCCTCCAGCGAACATTCCACCCGTTCCAGCAAGACCACCTTTGCAGATAGCCGATAATGCCAACATGAGAAGTAGGAGATCTATCCACCAAAAAGTCTTTCTCAGGGTGGACAAATTAGCTGAAGCTAATACTGCTCTCCCCAATTTGCTCCTCGAAGATGTTAATCTCTGGAATCTGAACTGTGTAGTTTACGAGCAGGCGGTCTCCCTGCTTAGCGAAAATAGAAGTAACGATACTTCAGTACGTCTGACCAAGATTTACGAGAAGTATTGCACAGCTTCAGTTTAAAATTGAAACGGCGAGACGGCATGCATCAAATATTCAGGGCGTGATTAGCTACATAACATTAAATAAAAAATTCACTCCAAAAGTTAGGGCACTTGCTCAAAACTTAAGGAAAGAAAATCACACGCTGAACAAGTGTAAACTTTTGACCATCAAGCAGCACTGGACGCAAAAAATAAGATCTCTTTCAACAGCAAGTGTGCCTGCGTCCACCTACGCCAAGGAAGATTAGAAACTACATCATCGCGTGACGATCAGGATGTTCAACTCATAGGCGGAAATACCATTCAACATCTTGGTATTGGAGAAACATATACATATCTTGGAATACCGCAAGCGGAAACCCATGATGTGCTTGCGTTAAAAACGGCCCTTGGAAAAAGGTATCGCCAAATTCTCAGAAAAATTTGGGCTTCCGAATTATCTGGAAAGAATAAGTTCCAGGCGACCAATATGCTGGCCGTTCCTATACTGCTCTACACGTTTGGTGCAGTAAAATGGAACGTCGATGATTTGAAGGAACTTGACCGAAGCATACGCAAGATGATGACAATCCATCGAAGTTATCATCCTAGATCTTCCGTACCTCGAATATACGTCACTCGAGATAAAGCGGGTAGAGGCTTGGTGAGTTTAGAGTGTCTTCATCGCAAAACGGTTCTGGCTACAGCCTGCTCAGTTTTAAATAGCACAGATTCTCTTATGCGACTCGTACATCAACATGGTGTCGTCAATGCTGCAGCGTTTCTATACCGTGCCGCAGATAGGGCCGCAGAGGAGCTTGGCCGCCCATTTTATTCCAGCGACATTACACATGGCCTAGCATCACTAACACCGTTGGTGTTTAAAAGTCGTTTACAGGAAGCAGAACATACGCTTCTACTAAAAGAACATGTTGACAAGCCTCTTCATGGTAAATTCCACGGCATTATACGTAGAGAAGAGCTCTCGATGGGTCTGTCCAACATGTTTCTCAAGTCTGCTGGATTAAAATCGGAGACTGAGGGATTTCTTTTTGCCTATCAAGATGGCGTTATAGACACCTTAATTTATCGCGAGCGCATAATAAATGTACCTGTAGGCGATACCAACTGCCGAGCGTGCAAGCAAAAGCCAGAAACACTTGGACATGTTCTCAGTGAATGCTCAAAATATGCACGCTACGGGTACATAGGGAGACACAATGCGGCTCTAAAAGTGTTATATTACCGTCTTAGGCACTTCTATGGTGTTGATCTATTGCCCATCTTACCTTACGCCCAGGGGGAACTCGACTCCGTTGTGGAGAATGATCAGTGTAAGATCTACAGGAATTTTTCACTCTTCATCACTCAACGTATCAGTGCTACGAAGCCCGATATTGTCCTCCAAGAACTGAAGAACAAGATCATTTACGTGATTGAATTCTCGGCACCAGCCCATGGTAATATCTCGGCAAAGGAGGAAGAAAAACGGTCGAAATATCAAGCACTTCTTTTCGAGCTGAGCAGGCTGTACCAAGGCTACAAAGTTCATCTAGTAGTTCTCATAATCGGCTGTCTTGGAGGTATGAAAACTTCATTTATTAGCAAAAAATTTAAATTTAAAAGCAAAAGGCTGTTCTTCTGGGATCACTTCATCTGGTCCGTCAACACTCTTCCTCATAACATTCTACAAAGATTGGTAGCTCTAAAAAAGTATCCAGAGGTGAAACCTTCATCTCCAAATGTCCCGTCTGCCGCGTAAGGTATTTCGCGGCTAGGGACCTGACTCCAAAGAACAGTTCTGCCCGATGTTATCTCGCGTAAATTTTCCGCTCCTGCTTACCTTCTAGGACAGAAGGAGCAGAAGCGGATGACGTACACGTTCCAGTTGCGTCGGGATCGGTTGCTTTAAGGAACCATGATCGTAGCTCCCGGAGCCTACAACTTCTCACATAATAATAGCTCTAAGAAAGCATGCAGAGGCGACTGTTGTCGCCTCCAACGCTCACGGCCGCTGTGTATGGATAACAGTGGTAGAATACGAACTCCAAACTACACTATGTTCCTAATTTTGTACCTACAACATCATCACACAAGATTTCAGACATCGTATTATATTAAGTTATAACATCCTCATCCCATCAGTCACTGGACTTAGTCCGTGGCTATGATGAAAACCCGGGTTCACCCGAGAAGAAGATTGAAAAAACAAAAAAATATATATAATATAATAGTAATAATAATAATATAAAATCAAAGATATTTTCATTTAATTATTTTTTATTTTAAGTGAACTGCACAATATAAAAACGAAACCTTTGAAACTGTGCACTTTGAAGTTGAAATATTCAGTACTGTACTGTTACCAATTACACAATTCAAAATTCGTACCTGGATTTATACCACCATTATTTCTCTTCGTAAGTTCATCTACGTCTTCCTCTTCGATATTCTCTAAATCTAAAAACGGTGAATTGGTGGAAATATCACTTGCATGTGCATGTTCAATTCTTGCAAAGGTTGACGGAAAATCTGTAATTCAGTTGAAGTAAAATTATAAAATTGAATATATATGATCAAGAATGATTTTCTGTTATTTGTTGAAGAGCGGGAAAACCAATATGGGTGTTGTTTGGCTTTTTGGTCTACTATTCCTTTGGCCGCTATTTTTAATTAGCTTTCTCCAGCCGACGTCCATCCTCTTCAGGGTACATTTTAGAGTCAATTGGTTGTCGAAAAGACGGTCATTCTACAAATAATTTTAGTTTATTGAAAAAGTCCCTAGGGCTAAATAGCCCTCTAAGAAACAAAATATACTTGGTAATATTTTTAAAAATAGGATGGTGGCAATGTAACTGAATATGTGTATTTAACAGTAAATCAATACTATCAATTAATATTAAACATAGGCCGTTAGAATCAAAATGTTATAGGTTGAAGTACATAGTAGTGTTGTAATTATACGATATGCGTTAATTAAAATCAGAAACGACATTAGTACTAAGAGGTCAACATAATACAAAATTTATTACCAATGGGTAATTTCGAGTAAATTATTTGAATCATTGAATAAATACGTAAGAAAATCGATTTTAAAATTATAATAAGAGGGCGCTTGCCTGATAATTAGTGGTATTCTATTCCACAGACCTGCCCCTCGAACCATAAACGATCTTTGGAGTTGACATGTTCTGTGCTTTGGTATTTTTAAAGCTGAGTTCCTCTCACGGAGTCTGGCATGATTGGGATGATTTTTATCAACAAAAGTAAAATATTCACGTAAATACTGAGGAGCTTCATTTCTAGATATTGTAAACAGCAAATTGCCCATAAAAAATTGTCTTCTTTTAGCCACGGCCAAGAACCCAGCTCTCTCCCGATTAGTGCTGCATTTCGATACGAGAATTTTAAATAGTTCGATCGGTCTCGTTCGTTTTCGAAACATATTCTAGAACCAACTTCTCGTGCATTCATTTCTTACCAATCATCTTATCTCATGTCTAACTTCCGATCAATTTCGAACGATAATATCGGATAGATCAGAACTGTCGTAAAAGTTTCTCTAAATTTAAATGTACAGTCTAAAGACGTTAAGTTAGATTACTGTAAAAAAGAATTTTGTTATGCATTCATGCAAATACAATTTATAAGATGAACTGCATTCTAAAAAAATTGTACAATTTTCTTTATAATATAGATATGAGACGTTCATAGGAAAATAAAAAACAAAATAAATACTATTTCCGTAAAAAATTGCATTTTTTTAGTATTTTGAAGAGATCGATATAATTTTTTAAATAAAATTATACCAACTTAGTACAAATTGGTTTAATTTCGTTTGTCAGGATAAACTATTTGTGACGAAAAAAATTCAGCATTCTCTTTACATTTAGAAATTTTTTAAAGATAAATGTCATATAATATAGTTATAATATTTTTGTTTGTATTTCAAAAATATCAATTATAAATATGAAAATATATAAAAGCAACGTTTCCTGTAGAAAAATAAATTAAAATAACATAGTTGTTTTTAATAGTCTCATAATAATGAAAATATTGATAGAAAATGTATTAAAAACACTAAAACTCAATTTTGCGTGTAAATCAAAATTTTTGTTGTAAAAATAGCTGGTAAAAAAACGAGAATCTCGTTACGATCGATCGTTTTATGAAGAATCTCGATCGAATAAGACGAGACGATATTAGAGTATCGTAATGGCAAACCGAATTAAGTAAATTATCGATCGATTCTCGTATCGTCTCGCTCGAATGCAGCACTACTCCCGATAGAGAGTAATGTGTTCACTTTTTGGTGAATTGTATATAAAACGGATACATGCATTTAGTGCCCGTTCTAGCTTCCTGTTCAGTTCATCCGTTATATCATCATAAGCAATACATCCGTAATCGAAGAACGGAAGAATTAAACTCTTAACTAGTAGAATCCTAGTTGAGGTAGGTAAGGAGTCTTTGCTTTTATTTAATTACATATCAGCATTACTAGTCTTTACACTTTGTGAACGATTACTCAAATAGGAGGCAAACCATTTTATTACTGAATTGGACACTTTGAAAGATTTGAGTGTTTGTAAAAGTAAACTGTGGTTCACTCTGTCAAAAGCCTTAGAAAAATCAAAAATTACCACAACCGTAATCTCTTTTTTATCGATCGCCAGCTTAATATCAGTAGTGATTTTGAGGGATGCTGAGAGTGTACTATGTTTGGCTCTGAAGCCCGATTGCATAGGGTTTAATAATTGATTAGTATCTAGATAACTTCTTAGTTGTCTGTGCACAATCCGTTCAAGTGGCTTTGATAACGCATTAAGGATAGAAATTGGCCGGAAGTCTTTAGTGGAAGTAGGACTGGTGATTTTAGGTATGGGTTGTATTAGTGCCTTTTTCTATATATTTGTAAAAATACCACTTTGTAAAGATACCTTATAAATCTCCAATAATTTCGGGAAGATAACGGGAAGAGCTACCCGGATTATTTTTTCGACATTCCATCCATACCGATCGCATTATAATTAACTTCCATTACTTCCTTGAGGAAAGTCTCGGGAGTAATGTTAGAAAAGAAGAAATCATGTTCATCAAAAGTTTGCAGAGGTAAATTGGAAGAGGCAGTTGTAATTTGTGTCGCAAAAGGTTTCAACATGAATGTAGTAAGGAATTCACTAGCAGAGAAATTTTGATCAGGATATTCCTGTTTAGTTGGAATTAAACGGAACCGCCTGAGAAGATGAAAAATGTTTCCTTTTTTGTTTTTATTTCTGATTGCGTTAAAGTTAAATTGGTTATGAGAGTCCCTAAATTTCGTCTGAATAAGATTCCGAAGCTTGCGAAATTCCGCTTGTGTACTACTATTCCTGGTTCTTCTTGCTAATCTACACTTCGTGTCCCTTTTTCTCATCAATTCTCTAATTATATGAATTCAATTTTGAATCGCACGCCAAATTGTATCCAATTAGTCGATTTTAAAGAATTTTAAGGAGTGTTGAATATAATCTCCGAATTTCAAAGAATGTCAAAGGTTTCTAGAAATTCTCAACAGATTTAAAGAGGTTCTGAAGTTTTTCGTGGAATTTGAAATGGTTCCTAGGAATGTATGTATTCATTCTCTCCGTTTTACGGTTTTGAGGGCATCCGCTCCCTTTACAGTACGTTACAAAACCACTTATACTACCTTAATAATAGGTGCTACCTAAATAATAATATCCGACTTATATTAACTTATATGCTATCGCTTTGACTTAACAAAATTACTCTCGAGATTTGCTGACTATTGATTTTCCTGGGCTTCCGTTTCCTCTTACCATTTCATTAGCATGATTTTAAAGCTTTATTTATTTTACTGTCCTCGTATAGAAGTGCGCGATTGGCCTTTCCCTACTACATGCCCCTTACTTTCTCTCATTTCTTCCAGTCGTATCACCAGCTTGCCCATTATACACTTCCATCCAAGATCCACCTTATCCTGTCATCCATACTTTCACCACCTGTTTCCTCCCCCGTACATCTCTCTGAAACATGCCCCCATGATTCTATCTCGTAATAACAGACTCTACATCTTCGTTCCTCTTCATTCATCCAGTACCTACACTCTCTCATTCCTTCTCCCATCCTAAATCTTATAACGTGGTTCCATTTACTCTCCTTTTTAACCTTTCTTAAATATTCTGGTTCTCCTTCAGCCTTCACTACCTTATGTCTTTGTTTACTACTTCTCGTAGACAAGCTTGTGCTATCCTGCTTCCCTCTCCCATCTTTAGTTTCTCCTCAAAGTTCCATGCTCTCTTAATTTGTCTAATAACCATTTTACCTCTACTTAATTCCTCCCTCAACATATATCCTGGACAGCTCCAGCTCACTCCCATTACCCATCTCAAGAATCTCTCCTGCATACTTTCCACCCTCTTGTGCTCCTTCCATCCCTAGATCTCCACTCCGAAACTTAAGACTGACCACACCAACGCATCAAGCATCCATAGTCTCATCTTCTAATCATCTTTAAATCTTCTCTTCCCTATACCCCACACCTGCCCCATTACTTTAGTCGCACACTCTATCTTTCTCCTCACCTGTAGTTCAACCCCTCCTTTCGATTTAAACCAGAAGCCTAGGTAACTAAATTCCTCCACCTGTTCCACTTTCTCCCCTTACATCATCCATTCATATTCTACCTTTGTCCTTCTCTTCCTAAAAATCATCACTTTCGTCTTATTTACATTTACCGTTAGGTCTTTAATTCTCAGTTACTCCTCAAACATTTTCATTATGAGACTCATCCCTCTCTCGTCATCCGCTAATAAGACTATATGGTCTGCATACGCTAAGGATATATACCTTGCTATTTCCCAAAGTCGTTCACCCTTTTCCTTTTTTCTCCAATTTCTCCTCTAGATCTGCCAACAAGAGACAAAATAGTAGAGGGCTCAGTGGGCACCCTTGTACGAGCCCCCTTTCACTCCAAAAAATCTCCCCTTTTTGTTTCCCTATCCTCACCCTTATCTTAGTCTCTTCGAATATCTTCTTTATCCTCTCGACCAACCCTTCATCCATCCCCCTCTCTTTCATAACCTGCCATAACAACTTCCTGTTTACCGAATCAAATGCCGCTTTAAAGTCTACAAATAAGGCTACTAACGTCCCTTTCTTCCTCCCTAAGTTCCTATTCACTAGATAATTCAGTACGTAGATGTTGTCTACTGTTTCAATCCCTTTCCTGAAGCCCGTCTGATTGTGTGGAATAATTCCTTTCTCTTTTGCCTCCCTTTCTAATCTCTTTCTGTGAATCTCCGCATATATTTTGTAGCCCACCGACGTTAGTGTGATTCTCCTATACTCCTCCACCTTCTTGCCCTCTCTTTTATTAATTATCAGCACCACCAACCCTGTCCTCCATTCCTTAGGCCATCCCTCTCCTCTCCAAATCTTTTTGCGTACCTTCCACATTTCCTTTCTCACCCCTTCTCCTCCAAACCTCAGAGCCTTGTTCTCAATATCGTACTCACCTGTTGCCTTGTTTCTTTCAAGCCTCCCTATCGCTCTATTCTATTCCCCCCTAGTCATCCCGTTATTGCTATCATCTTCCCCTTCTATTGCTTTCCTCTTTTCCCCCAACACCTTATTTTCCACTCCTCCCAACAGTCGCTTAAAGTACGGGGTCCACTCATCCATCTCGATTTCCTCATTGATGCCCTTCCTTCCTCCTCGTTCCCTATTGATCACCTCCCATTCCATCCCTTCCCTGATTGATTTTTCCACCTCTTCCATATACCTTTTTTTCTCTAACTGCCTTTTATCACTTAACAATCTTTCATGTTCTCTCTTTCTCCTATTATATTCCGGTTTCCCTATCTCACCTTTGCTTCAGTTTTTTACATTTTCCTTCATTCTATCTTTACTCTCCTCACATTCTGCGTCCCATCATCCCCTCTTCATTCCCTCCTCCTCTTCTCTTGGGCTTTCCTCTTCTTTTATCCTCTCTGTTAGTTCTTTTATCTTTTTAAGGCGCGCGTCCACGTCTTCCCCTTCCATTCCTCTAAGCTCTTCGTTCTCCATTCTTTCTTTAAATTCTCTTACATTATCCTCCCCCCATTTACCCATTTTTGCTAGAATGTAATCTACCACTGCCTCCCCTTAACCTATAAAAGTCACTTCCTCTTCTTCATCTCCCCTTATGTTTCCATTGCAGATAAACCACCCCTCCTCTCCTAACAGGTCCAAAAGGGTTTTGCCCTCCCGATCTATCTCCCTGTGCTTGGAATTTCTTCGAAAAGTTTCGCTTTCTTCATCCCATACCCCCCCCCCCCTAACTCTCCTGTCCACGCGTTTAAGTCTCCTCCTATTAAGACCAACTCTTCCTTCCTTTCCTCCATCCATTCCCTTAATACTCTCTATCCTTCCTCTTCTCCTCTCCTTTTATACACACAAACGATCGCCACCCTCTCTTTTCCTAGCTTTATTCATCTCACCATCACGCACTCCAGCTTTTCTTCTCGCTCTTCCACTCTTTCATTCCCCATCGGCTCCTTTTTAACCCTTGACACCATACTTCTCATCGCTCTTCCCTTCTCATGTTCTTTTCTCGCTTCTTGCATTGTCCACACATACCCCTTCGGCAACTTTCGTTCCAAGCCCCTCCAATCCTTTTCATCCACCGATGTTTCACTCAGCATTAACACGTCCCATTTTCCAATCGCCTCCCAGAACCCCTCGCTCTTGTTTTTTAGCCCTGACACATTCCAGAGAGCCACAATCACTTTTCTCTTTTTGTCCTTCCCGCTCCTCCTTCCTGTGCTCAGGTTTTCTTCTCTGGTTGAAACCCCGCCCCGTCTCTCCTACTCTCATTACCTTCGTTTACCCTTCTCTTATGTATTGATCCCTCTACTCTCAGCTTTTCTCTCTCTTCGTCCCAGATCCACTTCATCCCATTCACCGACAACCTGTCTTTCCCCATCCATACATCACCCCCGTTCCTCCTCTCGATCCCTGCTCTCCGTTCGATCATCCATTTCCTCTTTCTCTCTCTCCATGTCAGGTCCTCTTCAATTCTTTCATTCCTACCCCTTAGTACCCTTTTCCTTTCCATAATTTCCCTCTTCTCCTCCTCGCTTCCCACTTTTACTACGAGCACACCTGTTTTCCCTTCTGTCTTTCTCTCCAGTATCTTCACCGCCTCCACTCTCACCTGAGCCCCAATATCATTCATCAGCTTCTCCACTTCTCCATTTCCCGAGTAGTTTTCTACTGTCATTCCTTTAATTACTAGGTTCCGCTTTTTTTTTCTTTCTCTTCTCCTTCTAGTCTTACTTCTATTTCAGTCAGCCGTCTGCGCACTCTCTCATTTTCTTCGTGCAGTTTCTTCTCATCATCCTCCTTGACTACGTCTCCTACTCCGACCTCTTCCTTTTTTCACTCCTACATTCTAGTTTCCTGACCCTCTCCTCAAGCAAACTCATTTCAGTTCTCCTTTCTTTCTCACTGTCTATCTGTCTACTCTCTATACTATCCAGTATCCTAAATACCTCCTCTTTTTGTCGTCCTCCCACTGAGCATATCGCCTCATTTCCTCTAAAGAACAACATATTTCGTCCCGGAGAGATTCTGCGATTTCAAGTGTAGAACCTTGCCTGATTTGAAATGGATTCGGTCTTCATGTGTTTTGTTGAATATTATACAATCAATCTAAACTCCCGTTATCTATTTCAATCTCCTTTTCTCTATCCTTCTTATCCTTTACCTATCGACCTGAATATTTTTCTATCTGTCTATCAATATAAACTCCCGTTATCTTTTTCAATCTTCTATCCTCTATCCCTTCTTGTCCTTTACCTATCGACCTCAATATTTTTGTTATCTCTCTATCAATATAAACTCCTGTTATCTTTTTCAATCTCCTTTTCTCTATCCCTCCTTATTCTTTATATATCAACTTCAATCTTTCTCTGTCTCATCCAATCCTGATTCTATCAACGTCAATATTTTTCTATATCTCTATCAATCTAAACTCGCGTTATCTTTTTCAATCTCCTTTTCTCTATCCCTTCTTATCCTTTACCTATCAACGTCAATATTTTGCTATCTCATAACTGTCGTTATGTTTTGCAATCTTATTCTCTCTATCTCTTCTTATCTTTGATCTATTCTATTTAATATTTTTCTCTCTCTCTCTCTCTGTCAATCTAAATTCCCTTCTATCTTGTTTAGTATTCTCTTGTTTATCCCCTCGTATTCTACATCTACAAACATCTATCTTTTTCTATCTATTTTTCAGCCTATATTCACGTCTATCTTTTTCCATCCCCATTCTCTATCTCATCCTATAACCGTCTATCTTTTTCTATCTCTTTTTCAATATGAATTTACGTCACTGTGTCCTTCTGGTGCATGGCCAACGTCAAATTAATTTTTGGAATAAATTCTCTAAGTTTCAGATTGATTTCCTAATTTTAAGGAATAGAAAATGAAACGAGTACTCAATTGCAAAAGATAGATAAAGGGATAGACAAAGAATAAAATTTATATTAAAGGAATGGAATGCAGTGAAGGAAAATATCAGGGTCTTCGGTTACGGAAGATAGAGAAAAAGATTAAAAAAGATTCAAATTCGTAATAGATAGATAGACTAAGGGATAGAAGGAGATAAGAGTCCTCGATTACGAAAGGTGGAGAAAGACATAGAAAATTATTAATGTTGGGGATAGGAAAGATAGCGTTTCGGGGATGCGAAGTGACGCATTG
>CAKNYM010045840.1:0-13382 GCA_932195095.1 Andricus curvator | reverse complement strand
GATGGCGATGGCGATGGCGATGGCGATGGCGATGGCGATGGCGATGGTGATGGTGATTTTTTTTTTACGAGGGAAGGTGGAAAATGTGCTAACAAAAACCGAGAAGGGTCTGCACTTCTCTGCAGTGTCGGGATATTGATATCATCAGTATAATGATCTTATTATATATAAATATACACGGACTTGCATGTTGGTGGCTGAAGTGAGAAGGTGTTTAGTGACAGGTGGTGAGAGGATTTTACGGAATTTGTGTGGAAGGTGTGAGTGGAGTGTGAGGGTGGAAGCCGAGGAGGTGAGGAGGGTTGTGCGGGGTGAATATGGGAGATAAAAAGTAAGTTTCAGCGTGGGTGTAAGGAGGCATTTAGTTAGATAGGGAAAGTGAGGATGAGAAGTTCTGGAGGTATATCCGGGAATTTTATGTGGTGGGACTGGTAGAGACGTGGGTGGAAAAAAAGAATGGGATAGAATATAGCTAAAGCTGCCAATGTGGTATAGGTAGAGACTCCAGGAAGCGGTCAGAGTGAAGAAGAAAGGAAGGGCTAGATGGGGAATTATAACGGAGGTTAGAAATGGATTAGAGGAAGAAGCTCATGGAGAGGAAGAGAGGGAGGGAGTGCAAATGAGGGAAGTAAAGATAGGAGGAGTAACGTGTAAGTTTGTGACCGTGTACAATAAGGATGGGATGGAAAGAATTAAAGAAAGAGTGGAAGAACTGTTAGGTAAAAGAGAGGAGGGTATGGTGGTACTGGGTGGGGACTTTAACGCGAGGATGGGAAGAGAAGGGGGCCTTTACAGGGAAGGGGAGAGCTTGGAAAGGAATTCGAAGAATACGTCAATAAATAAAGAGGGGGAGATTCTAAGGGATTGGATGGAGGATAGAGGCTGGGCGGTGGCAAATGGTATGGCAACTAGGAACGAAGAGGGAGAATACACATATGTAGGTAAGGTGGGGGTATCGGTGATAGTCTATATAGTCATGAATATGCAAGGGTGGGAGGAGATGGAGAGATTCGCAGTAAAAGGGAGGGTAGAATCAGACCATCAGACATTAGGGTTGTGGATAAGGGGTGAGAGCGGCGGAAGGCAAGGTGGGGAAGAAGTGTCGACGGTGGAGAGGGTTAGCTGGACGAGGGAGGCGATATAGAATTATAAGGAGCAGTTAGGCAAGGTACGCTTCGAATGGGAGACGCTGGAAGAGATATGGGAGGATTTAAAAGAGAAAGTGAAAGGATGCGTGCAAAAGAAGGTATTCAAAAAGAAGAAGAAAGGAATGGTGAAGCCGTGTTGGGATAGGGAATGTAAAAATATCAAAAGGAAGGTGAAGAGGAAGTATAAGAAGTGAAAAGAGGGTACTGCGAAAAGGGAGGAGTACGTAGAAATGAGGAAGGGGTTTAGATTGATGTGTAAGAAGAAAGAACAGGAAAAGGAGAAAGAGGTGGAGGAGGAGTTAGGAAATGTTAAGACAGAGGGGGACGTCTGGGAGATAATAAATAGGTTTAGGAAGCGTAGAGTAGGGATAAGTGAGAAGATAGGGAGTGAGGAGTGGAGGGAGTTTTTTAAATAATCATTTCAGGGCTCGGATTTAAGGAAGGGAGATGATGGGAGTAGAAGAACGGGGGAGGCAGAGATGGAGGAGTTGAATGACGAGGAGATAGAGAAACAGATAAGGAAGTTAAGAAGGTCAAAATTAGTAGGGCTGGATGGGGTAGGAAACGAAGCATGGCTGTTTAGTACACAAGAGGTTAGGGAGAGGCTGAAGGAGGTAGTGAAGAAAGTATCGAGGGCGGAGGGCGGAGGGCGGAGGGATTCCTACGAGGGTTGAGAGAAGGGATAATAGTGCCTCTGTATAAGAAAGGAGATAGGGATAGGCAGGAAAATTATAGAGGGATTACGCTAATGAATACGGCGTATAAAGTATACGCGATGGTGGTGGCAGTGAGGCTGCGGAAGGATGTCGAGGGGAAAGGAATATTGCCGGAGACGCAGGCGGGCTTTAGGGCAGGTAGGAGTACCATCGACAATATCTACGTTCTGCAGCACGTGGTGGATAGAGAATTAGCGAAGAAGGGGTCGAGAGTGTACGCGTTTTTTGTGGATCTAAAAGGCGCGTTTCCGTCGGTGGATAGGGGGAGATTGTGGGAGGCGATGGAGGATAGAGGAGCGGAGAGAGGCCTGATCGAGAGGGTAGGGGAGATATATGCAGAGACCAAAGATAAGGTAAGAGGAGGTCAGGGGATTTCGGAGGGATTCTGGATGGATAGGGGGTTAAGACAAGGGTGCCCGCTTAGCCCAACTCTTTTTGCGATTTTAATTGCGGATATGGAAAGTAAGCTGGAGGCCGGTGTAGTAGGAGGAGTCAAGATAGGAGGGGTTAGAATTTGGTCACAAGCGTATGCAGATGACATAGTGTTGTTTTCAAAAAGCGAGGAGGCCTTAAAGGAAATGATGAGGAGGTTGAGAAGATACCTGGATAAGAACAGGTTAGAACTGAATGCGGAAAAGTCCAACGTTATGGTGTTCAGAAAAGGAGGTGGAAGGGATAAGGAAGGGGAGTGGAAGTGGAAGGGAAAGGCGGTGCAGGAGATGAAAGACTTTGTGTACCTGGGCTTCTTTTTTTGGAGGAATGGCGGAGTAGATGGTCACATAAAAGAAAGAGTGAGGAGGGCAAATGTGGTGATGAGGCAGATGTGGGGGTTGGGAAAGCAGTTATTCGTAGATAATTTTGGAAGGAGAATGAAATTATTTGACTCACTAGTGATGAGTGTGCTATTGTATGGAGTAGAGGTGTTGGGGTGGAAGGAAAGCGATGAGGTAAATAGGCCACAGGAGAGGTATGTAAATTGGACACTGTAGCTGGCAAGGAACACGCCTAATTATCTTGTCAGGAGGGAGACGGGGAGAACGAGTGTAGGGATTCTAGCGGGGAGTCGGGCGTGTAAATATGAGGAGAAATTTTTGGAAGAGGGGGGAAATAAGCTGGTTAGGGAGTGTTGGTGGGAGAAGGAGAACAGGCGAGGGGGTGGGAAGATGTAGGTTGAAAGAGAAATGTTATTTTAAAACGAATGGACTACAGATGGATGAAGTGAGAAGGATGCATGAGGAAGGAAGGAAGGTATATGAGTTAGTTAAGAAAAACGGCATGGAGAGAGAGAAGACAGCAGGGCAAGAGAGAATAAGAGAGACAAGGTTTAATGGGAACTATGTGTGGATTATGCCAAGGGCGAGAGCGCAATATATGTGTGAGAAAGGAGAGAAAGGAAGTCAGGAGCTTATAGCGAGAATGAGATGTGGGTGCATGGAGGGTTTCAATAGGTTCTGGCTCGCTAGGGAAAAGAGGATGTGTGAACTATGTGGGGAGGGGGAGGCAAGAGTGGAGCACTGGCTGGAGGAGTGCGTAGAGGTGGAAAGGAGTGGGATAAGCATGGAGGCATTGATGCATGAAAGGGGGGACAAAAGGGCAGTAGCATGGGTAAAGGGAGTCTTGGGTAAGATGGAGAAGAAGAGAAGGAAGGAGGAAGAGGAATGGAGAAGGAGAGATTGTAAATAGAGGAGGAAGTAAATATAAGTAAATGTAAATATTGTAAATAGTAGATAAGTATTAGGTATCAGCCGCGGAGGCAGAGTTTGGTAATGCGAGGAAAAGCAAGAAAGTAGGGACATGCGTACGTGGTAAAGCAAGAAAGGCAAGGCGATAAGAGCGAGCGGCGTTAGAGATAAGGTATGGAAGGATGTTAGTTTTAAGAAAATTCTGTAAAAAAAATAAAAGTGGAAGCAAGTCAATTTTTTAAGGCCAGCAGGCTGAAAAATAAACGTTCATCTATCTATAAATATACACAAAGATCTTAATTCGATCATTGTAATGATGCTACCAACTACCGACTAAAAACCACCACCCTTTTCTTCTTAGCAGATGTCCCCCCGGAAATCGCTTTCGCATTACTTCAGGGGGTGCCGTTTTCTTGTCCTCTAGGAGCTCCTTCCAATTTCATTATTCTTTTCTTCCTATGTTCAGCCACCAACATGTCCCAACAAAGATGTACGCATCCTCCTCAGCAGCACGATTAAATCGCGCATCGGGCTCGTCGGCCTTCGACATCCTGGTTAGGCATGGTGGATTTTCGCTGTCGGTTACTCTGATGTGATATTATTCAGTAACACTAGGTGTTCTTCCCTCTTATTTTCCCGTAGAACTGCCTCAACGTAGGCCGCTACTTTCTCCCAACTTTCCTCGCTGCTTAGCATTTTGGCGACGATGTATTCTGGGCTGATCTGTCCAATGTCTGTTTCCAGCGCCGTCCTATCATCGACCCATCTATCACAGGTGAAGAACCTGTGTGACGCGTCATCTCTATACGGGCCGCAATACCTGCAATCAGAGCTCCTTGCTTTGCCGATTTTATGCAGGTAAGCCTGGAAATATCCGTGGCCTGATAGAAATTGTGTCAGGAAGTAGTACACCTCTCCATGTGATCGACCAATTCAGGCAGTGAGGTCGTTTATCAGTGTAAACGTCCACCTGCCTCTGTGCTCGTTTTCCCACCTGGTTTTCCACTGATGCATGGTGTGTGCTCTGGACTCTTCTTTCGCGACGATTTTCGGCACCTCCGCCTTCCTCCCAAAGATCTGCTTTTTTTTTCGCGCGCTAGCGGGTCGATCGGGATTATCCCTGCGATCACTAGCACGGCGGGCTCGGAAACTGTACGATAGGAGCAGGCGACTCGCTGCGCTCCCATCCGCTGTACACCGGCCATGTGTCTTCTGTACTTGTCTGTCCTGAGTGCGTCCGCTCACATTTCGGCTCCGTACAACAAGATAGACGTGGTGACCGACACCAATAACCGGCGTTTGCTCGGTTTGGGTCCGCCAACGTTCTCCATGAGTCTGCTGAGGCTAGAAGTCATTGTGGCAGCCTTATCCGCTGCCTTCCGTATGTGCACCCAGAAAATGAGTTTTGTATCTAGATGGATACCCAGATGTTTGGCCGCCTGCAGCTCATTTGCGCTTCTTCCAAGTTCCTCGCCGTGATGGTCGCTGCGATGTCATCTGCATAGCCCACGAGAGATGTGCCCTTCGGCATTTCCATACGCGGGATACCGTCATATGAAATATTCCAGAGGTCTGGCCCCAGAATAGATCCCTGTGCGGCTCCTGCGGTAATATCCTTCCTACGAAGTCTTTGGTCCTTCCGTGGTGTCGTACACCAGGACTCTGTCACTCAGGTTGTTCTTGAAAATTCGCAGCAGGTATTTCGGTACTCGAAAGTCTTCCAATGCTTCTATCATATCGCCCCACCTGGCCGAGTTGAATGCATTTTTAACATCCAACGTGGACAGAAGGACGATTTTTCTAATGGCATGATTTCCTTGTTGAGCGTGGTTAACCGTATTTACTATCTCTCGGATAGCATGTAACGTGGAGCGTCCTCTCCTAAACCCGTACTGTCTCTTAGACAGATCTTCAGCTGCCTGTATAGCTATCGTTAGGCGAGGTTTCAGCATCTTTTCGAAGGGCTTGCCTGCTGTGTTTAGCATGCACAGTGGTCTGTAGGCAGCAGTTAAACATATCAATTAGGGCCTGCGGACTAGTGCGGGCTACAACTTTCAATGCCTCTACTGGTATGCCGTCTCGTCCTGGTGCCTGCTTATTTTGTAAGGAGCGCACTGCTACAATAAGCTCCTCTTTGCTAAAGAGTAGTATATCGGCGTCTCCTATGTCGTCTTCGTCCACTTCCCTCACCTGATGATTAGGTAGGAGTCCAAAGACTATTGTCTCCATCACTTCAGCTTTCATGTTTGCACACGCTGATAAAGCTCCCAGCTTACGTGTATCTTGTAGCCTAAGCCCCAGGGGTAATTGTCCAACTCTTCGACCAAGCCTCCCCAGCTCTGAGCCTTGCTTGTTATGATAGCCCCTCGTAGCTCTTTTTTTGCTTCTTCAAATACTGTAGCCATTCTGTCCGCTTTGCTAGTGTCTCTTCTCCTTTTCCGAGTAGCTTTTCTTCTACTCTGCAGACACTGTATCCTGAGGCCCGCTATTTCCTGCGTCCACCAGTACATGGAATGTCGGCTCAAATGTTGTTTCCGTCTAGGCATAGACTCATTGCAGGCTCGGGTTATGAGGTTCATCGTTCCTTCGACTAGTTTCTCCACTCTGGTCAGTTTTTCTTCATCCATTTGTGAGACCTTCCTTCCCACACGCTTGGCTTGGTATATATCTGTACTAGGTTGTTCTCCTAATTCCAGGTAAACATACTGGTGATCACTACCAGTATATTTCTCTACTACCTCCCAGTTTTTACTGAGTCTACCTCTTGGGTCTGTTTTTGGCATACCCCATTCAACCGCTTTCGCATTGAAAGCGCCTGCCAACAATACCTTCCCTTCTTTTTCACGGATCAAGTTTTCTAGGAGGTCCAGTTTTCGCTGGTATTCCTGAATTTCTTCATTTGGGGTTAGGTGGAAAATGACGTAAATGATGTCTCTACTTCGTACCCGCACGAAACCGTCTCCGGAGCCATGTTCGTTCACTGGCGCTTTCCTCGGGTTGGCTATGCAAGTGGCTGCAGTATTTGAAGTATCTGTGTTTCATGTTGGACTGTCTATGTTGGTATACTGCTCACTTATTATAACAAGGTCAGCCTTCTTTTCACGATGATGGTGATGATCATGATGATGATTTTTTTTTTTTTTTTTTTTTGAAAAGGAGGATTGCTAAATGCTTTATGCACTAACCACATTCGAACTTTATGGACGAATCCTTAAGGAACGAAGGTGAGTGTGGGACTGACCAACGGCCTTACCCATTAAAACGCACTCCTTTATACCTGCCAACCCATTTTGCCGGAACCGCTTTCGCATTACTTCAGGAACATGGGATTAAGGCCATTTCGCCGTTCCTCGGCGCCGATCTTTTTGTGCCAACTTGGACTTCCTCTGAGCTTCTTTCTGGACCTGTCCAGCCATGATGTACGCATCGTCCTCATTAGTGCGACAATGTCACACAACGGGCTCGTCACGTGTATTTTGATGCACGAGAAATTTTGAACGAGATTTCAAGTCACATTTTAGTATTTTACACGTGCAATTGCACGTAAAATTTTTAAAGGAATACGTATGTTGAACGACTTATGCACAAGTGGAATTTTACACGAGGATGTACACGTCCAATTCCACGTGGATATTCAGAAGAAATATACTTGAAACGGGCTGTTCACAAGTGGCATTTTGCATGTGAATTTACACGTGTGATTTCAGATGTATTACGTCGAACGAGGTACTATCAAGTGGAATTTTATACGAGGATTTACATGTATAATTTCACGTGGATTTACACGTGTAATTCCATGTGGATTTTCAGATGAAACATACTTGAAACGGTTTATTCATAAATGGCATTTTACACGTGTAATTTAACGTGTATTTTCAGAAGGAGTATTCTTGAACGGGTTATTCACAAGTGAAATTTTACACTTGAATTTTTACGTGCATTTTCAAAGGCATTTTAAACCGTTTAAGTAGAACTTTACACATGCATTTGCACATGTAATTCTAGGTGGATTTTTTTTAGTTGAAATATACTTGAAACGGATTATTCATAAGTATAATTTCACACGTGGAAATCACACGTGGATTTTCAGGGGAAATATACTTTAAGCCCGTTACGTGAGTAGAATTTTACACATGGATTTGCACATGTAATTCTACGTGGATTTACAGAGGAAATATACTTGGCACGGATTATTCACAAGCGTTATCTGACACGTGGATTTACACGTGTAATTCCACGTGTATTTTTTTAGTGGAAATATATTCCAAATGTGTTATTCACAAGTATAATTTTACACGTGGATTTACATGTAGATTTTCAGGTGAAACATACTTTAAACCGGATACGTGAGTAGATTTTTACACATGGATTCACACATTTAATTCTACGTGTATTATCTGACACGTGGATTTACACGTGTAATTCCACGTAGATCTAAGGAGGAAATATGTCGAATAAGTTACTAACTAGAGTTTTACACTAGGATTTACACGTATAATTCCACGTGTATTTTTTGAGTAGAAATATACTTGAAACGGGTTATTCATAAGTATAATTTTACACGTAGAAATCACACGTGGATTTTCAGGAGAAATATACTTTAAGCCCGTTACGTAAGTGGAATTTTACACATGGATTTGCACATTTAATTCTACGCGGATTTGCAGAGGAAATATACTTGGCACGGGTTATTCACAAGTGTTATCTGACACGTGGATTTACACGTGTAATTCCTCGTGGATTTTCAGAGGAAATATGTCGAATAAGTTATTAACAAGAGTTTTACACATGGATTTACACGTGTAATTCCACATGTATTTTTTTAGTGGAAATATACTTCAAACGAGTTATTCAGAAGTATCATTTTACTCGTGAATTTACACGTGGATATTCAGGGAAACAGACTTTAAACTGGTTACGTAAGTAGATTTTTACACACGGATTTACACATGTAATTCTATGTGGATTTGCAGAGGAAATATACTTGGCACGGATTATTCACAAGTGTAATCTGACACGTGGATTTACACGTCTAATTCCACGTAAATTTTAAAGGAAATATGTCGAATAAGTTATAAACAAGAGTTTTACAAATAGATTTACAAGTGTAATTCCACGTGTATTTTTTTAGTGGTAATATACTTGAAACGGGTTATTCATAAGTATTATTATACACGTGTCATTCCACGTGCATTTTAAGAGGAAATATACGTCGAATGAGTTATTAGCAAGTGGTATTTTACATGTGGATTCATACGTGCATTTACATATGGATTTTCATACAAATACGTCGAACGAGGTACATTCAAGTAGAATTTTACACGTGTATTTTCAGAGGAAATATACTTGAAACGGTTCAACTACAAATTGCATTTTACGCGTGTAATTTCATGTGTATTTTCAAAGGAAATATACTTTAAACCGGTTGTGCAAATGGAATTTCGCACGTGTAATTCCACGTGCATTTTCAGACTTAATATACGTCGAAATATAATAGTTGTTTTCAAGTGGCATTTTACACTTGGATTAGCACTGTATTTCCAGGTGAATTTTTTTATTGAAGAATACATGTGCTTCTATTAATTTTTGTCGAATGGAACATCCGTTTAATTTTTTATTTTCAATACTAATAATTTTCCGCAACATAAATTCATTAAAAAAAAAGTTTTGTATGAATAAGATCAATTGTACTTTTTAAACTACCTGAAAGCTTACACAACAAAATTCGCAAAGATAAAAACTGTATTGTCTCCACCGAATTCTTGCTCTGACGTCTACAGCTCAATAGTAGGACAAATTTGAAACAGCGCTTACAAATTTGTTTTATCTTACCTCGAGGAAGACACAACTTTTTTCTAAATTGTTTGTATTTATGGCCCGAAGATCATTTTCGTAACCAGTTACTTTTCGGATAACTGTACGTTCATTCTGGAACATGTTTTCTGTGATAAGTATTTTGCAGATTGCGTATTCCTTTGCATAAAATTCGTCGACTAGGAATTGTTCGATTTTGACAAATTAATCATCTTCAAACTTAGCGAAATTGTTATTTTAACGAGCTTCCTCCTTTGTCGTTGTTGAATTTACACATTTATCATCGACCATTCGTGGATAAGAAACTGTTTCATTAGATAATTCAAGATGTTCAATCCACCTTTCCTCTGCACTTTTAGGAACACGAAAGTCTCTCGATGTACCTATTTTACACGATTTTTGAGTGTGTTTACTTTTGAAACTAGAACAGAATTCTTGCACACGAAGAGACGATGAAAAAAAGAATATAGTTCGTTAAAACCGCATCACATGCATGCATAGAAACTTGTCGGCATATCTGATTGGTTACGCCCTCAGCAGATTTTATCGTTTGTTGTATGTCAGATGTAGATTGAGAACCTCGGAAAATCCAAGCAATTTGTTTACGTGATCTTTCACTCAAATTTCCAATAGGCAATTTAAGTGAAGGTCCTACGTGACAAATTGACGATTTCTCGAAGATCCAAACGACGAGTTTGTTCATCGTAAATGAGTCACTCTATTGTCATAGCCTTTCTCCCTCGGGCCTATTGACCTGTGAGCGCCGGTACATTCTCCTCAGCCACGTTTGAACACCAAAACATCACGTGCTACCGTAGTGTTTTCGCCTCTTTCGAAAACATTGCGGTAGGCCATGGCACGTACGCCAGTGTCGATCTCTTTCTTTCCCACGCGCGCTCTCTCCCTGCTGTCAACACTATCTCTTTCTTCTTTTTTTTATTCCTTTCTGTTTCAGGGCGCACTGGCGGACCCGGGGAGCTCTACCAGCACGAACACGCATTAGTTTCAGAAATATATTACCCATTAATTGTATGAAGATTTTTACACAGGACCATTCCTCATTTTGTTTATTAAATATTAAAAAATTCACAAAAATAGCAGATTGGTTTGAGGAGAGAACAAACGACGAAGTTAAGCCGTCGAAAAGTCGAGACTAAATTCTAACTCTAAAGAGTTAATAAACAAATAATTATCCCCCCCCCACTCTTGGTTTATAAGGGTTTTATTCATTGTTTAGAGAATGCATGTAAATACATACAACTTTATTAGGAAAAATTAGATTGGGAAAAAGTTCTTAGTTTAAGACCGTTTTGTTCTAGAATTAATTAGGGAATATTAATTATTCTCTTCCATGATATTAGAACGACTTTTCGAGATATGTTGTATATGTATGTATATTTAATCTCTCCCTTTTACGGGTTTGAGGGCCTCCGCTCCCTGTACATATATTTACATTCCATCCTTAATCTAACTTAACCGCTGCTTATATTCTAATGCTTCGCCTTACTTAAAATAACAATACTCTTAATACTAATAATTCTTAAACTTTAAAATGCGCGATATTCCAGGGCTTCCGTTTCCTCTTACCATAAAATACATATTCAACGATTTCAAAGGTTTACTTTTTGCTATTTAATTTCCTTCAATAGGATTACCCGTTTGGCCCTTCCTTCCTCCTCTTTCCCTATTTATCACATCCCAGACCCTACCTTCTTTGATCGATTTTTCTACTTCTTCCTTATATTTTCCTTTTCTTCTTTGCTTTTTCCTTTCCAGCATCCTCTCATGTTCTCTTTTTTTCCTGTTGTACTCCGCCTTCTCCATTTCTCCTTTCCTCCATTTTCTTACACACTCTTTTATTATCTCTTTGCTCTCCCTGCATTCCTCGTCCCACCAGCCTCTCTTTCACTCTTCTCTTCCTTCTTTTGTACCTATCTCATCCCTTACCTTCTCAATCGACCCTTTCAACTTTTCAATTAACGAGTCTACTCCCTCCTCTTTTTCATACCTAACATTCTTCTTTTCCATTTTTTGTTTAAACTCTTTTAATTTGTCTTCCCCCCCAGACTCCCATTTTCGTGCTCCTTTCTCCCCCTCTTTCTTTTCTCCGTCTGCCACGCTTTCGGACGCCACCTTTCAGTGTAGCTATTACTGGGAAGTGCGCGGACTCTATCTCATTCCCCACGTTCATACTGCCTATCATCTTCCTCATTCTTTCTTCCGCCAGGATGTAGTCTATTACTGTTTCTCCCTTACCTATAAATGTGATCTCTCCTTTCTCATCACCTTTCATATTGCCATTACATATAAACCATCCTGTTTCTCCTATTTCGTTTAGCAACCTCCTCCCTTCCCGGTCTGTCTCCCTATGTTTAGAGCTCCTTACATAGGCCTCCTTTTCTTCATCCCAAATCCCTCCCCCTTGCTCGCCAGTCCAGGCATTCAAGTCACCCCCTATCAGAACCAACTCTTCCTTCTTTTCCTCCATCCACCTCCTTATTACTCTCCAACCTTCCTCTTCCCCTCTTCTCCTATATACACAAACCACCGCTATTTTGACTTTTCCAATTATAATCCTTCTTACCATTGTTCCATCCTTTTCCTCCCTATCCTCCTCTATTCTCCCTTTCACTGCCAGTTCTTTTCTCACCCCTGAGACCATGCCGCCCATCCCTCTACCTTTAACGTGTTCCTTTCTTGCTTCTTGCATTGTCCACACATAACCGTTAGGTAACATCCTTTTCAACTCCTTCCAGTCCTTCTCATCTGCCCTGGTTTCACTCAACATAATCACGTCCCACTTTTGTAACTCCCGCCAAAATCCTTCATTCTTGTTCTTCAAGCCTGACACATTCCAGAAAGCTATTTTCACATTTTTATCTTCCCTTCCCTCACCTATCCTCCTCACTTTTCTTCCGCCTTGCCGTTTGGAAACCCCTCTGTTTGATCTTTAAACTCTTTTGCATCTTCCTTTCTTCTACCTTTCTCAACTCTTTTTCCCTTTTTCCTTATTTCTTCTAATTCTTCGTCCCAAAACCATTCCTCGCCATTTATCCATAATCTGTCTCTTCCTATCCATACCATGCGCCCTTTCTTCCTCTCAACCCATGCCTTTTGCTCTATTTGCCATCTCCTTTTCCTGTCCCTCCATGCAAGATCCTCTTCAATTCTTTCCCTTCTTCCTCTCAATAATTTTTTTCCCTCCATAATTTTCTTTTTCTCCTCTTCACTCCCTATTTTCACTAGAAACCTTCCTTCTTCTACTTCCTTTGTCCATCCTTCTCTTAACTCCCTCTACCCTTACCTGAACTCCAATATCTTTCAAAAGATTTTTGATTCCCGCTTCCCCTGTTTCACTCTCCACTTTCAATCCCTTAACTACTATGTTATTTTTCCTCTTCGTCCTTTCTTCCCCTTTCAATCTTCTTTCGATCTCACTCAGTCTTTTCTTCAATCTTTCATTCTCATTTTGCAAGTTATCACTCCCTTTTACTATTTCCGCACTCTGTGTTTCCTTCCCCATATGCTCATTCCTACTTTCTAAGTTGCTTATCCGTTCTTCCAACTGTTTTATCTCACTACTTCTCTGTTCGTCCACCTCTCTCTGTCTATTCTCTATGCTCTCTAGTTTACCCCATACCTTGTCTTTCTCCTCTTTCCAGAGTTTATCCCACTCTTCCCACTTTTCTCTTACTTTTCTTACTTCCCCCCTTACGTCATTCCCCTGTCTATTCATAGCCCTATTCATATCATCCAGTCTCTTCCTTGTTTCCTCTCTGAACCCTTTTATGAGGGCTGCTAGATTCTCAAACATCCCCCCATCCTCCCTATCTCTTTCTGGTGTTTTTCGTTTATTCCTCACTTTCTTGTTATCCTGGTCCCTTTCTGAATCATTGTCCTCTTCATCTCTTTTTCTTTTTTCTTCCCCTTCACTACCGGTCGCGCTCACTTTATTTCGCCATTCGTCTAAACTTCTGTTCGAACCCGCGCTGCCAAGCCTGTTAAGGCGCTGTAGGTTAGAG
>CAKNYM010045839.1:50455-61303 GCA_932195095.1 Andricus curvator | reverse complement strand
GAATTTAATTAGAAGATGTTGGATTTTGTTGGTATACTGGTCCAAATCCTTTAAAAGAACCCATCTGTATAGTTGGTTTGTTCCATTGTTGTACCTTCTTCCAACCATGTTGAATGATTAGCTGATATTAATTGATATTGGCCAGGTAAGAATTTAATTAGATGTTGGATTTTTTCGGTATACTGGTCCCAATTCTTTGAAAGAATCCATCTGTATAGTTGGTTTCTTCCATTGTTGGATCTTCTTCCAACCGTGTTGTATGATTAGCTGACATTAATTGATGTTGACCAGGTAAGAATTTAATTAGAAGATGTTGGATTTTTTCGTAAACTGGTGCAGTATATCAGCCAAGTATGATCAGGACTTTCATTTACTTCAACCATGTAAAATTCACTTGGTACAAGTAACCTTTTTTGAATCTAGAAAAGCTTGAATCGCGTGGAATGTATTTAATGCTACACCTTACAGATAGAATTAGATCAATCTTTCATATTATTCATGTTGTCTTATATTGTCCTTAAGGTAAGTTATTCAGCGGATAACGATATCGATGGTCGAGAAGAGATGGAGAAGCAGAGTTTGTTGGAAATCGCAAAGTCATTTTGCTGATATACTGATTCCATTAATCTAATCCGAACTGGAAACCGTATGATGCCCCCAATACAGCGTCGAGGGAATAAAGAGATCTGCGACTAAGGAGTCCCGACCTTTTTTCAAGGTAATCGCGAAGCCGCCCCGAATGCTGAAGAGTTACAACTTGCCCTGGGTATTTGGTCGTACGATGGTTTATTCAGGAACAATAGATAGCCGGTGCATCCGGGACCCACGGCGGAGAGCGGCTGCATCAAACATTCGATCCCAAGCCTGCAAATCGGAAAGGAAGATGTCCTCTATATTTTATTCCTGGTCGCTGAACTTTTGCTCAAATTTGGTTCTTCAATCATTTGGAAATTCTGGACATAAGGGAGCGTCCATTAATTATGTGAGGCTTTTCCGGGCGGGAGGCGGTCAGGAAAATCTTACGAATCCTTACTTAGGGGGAGGAGGTCCAAAGTGATTCTTACGTAACTTTTCTCTTTCTAATGATTAGGTTCAAACTTGTCTAGGTCATAGCCCTAGTGGATTTACATTCGAACAACAATCATACTGGGTTGAAAACTATGTACTGGTCAAATTGGGAGTCTTACACTTGACAGTACCACATTCAACTCACACAGACGAATTTGACCAATACAATGTTTATATCCCACTTTTTTTCTAGTAGATAATTTAGAAGGAAAATTAAAACAGCTATTTTTTTAAAAAGAAAAATATGTCAGAAGAAAAGTGAAAAATTTTACCCCTGCAATTTGAGTTTGGTCTTCAAATGTAGATTCGCTAGGACTATAACTTAGCCAAGTTGGAGCCAAACAAAAAAAATTCTAGGTGGGAAGAGTACACGTACTTTCACCCCAATGTAGAGTCGATGATTTGAACCATTCTTGAAATCTGGAGTGGGCCTTTTATAAAATTTCGTGGAATCCCTGGAAATCTTCGCAATTCTTTGAAATTCTGTGAATTCTTTTCTCAATTTTGTAATTTCCTTAAAAAATTTTCAATCCTGTACTATCTCACGAGATCCTTGACATCTTTAAAATCCGTGGGATTTTTATTCCTTAAAATCCTTTGAATTCGAAATCTTTTTGAATCTTTTGAAATCTCTTGAAACCCCTTGAAATCCTTTAAAAACTATGAAAATCTTTGAAATCGCTTTAAATTTTTCATAATATTGGGAAATCCTTTAGAATTCTGTTTAAGTTTTAGAAATCGTACGAAATCCTCTAAAATCCGTGGTTGTACTTTGGAATCTTTTGAAATCTCTTAAAATCCTTGAAAATCCTTGACAATTTTTTTAGATCTCTTTAAATCTACGAAAATCTAACTCACTAAAAAGTGTAAAAATCCTTAAAATCGATTGAAATCCTTTGCAATTCCGTTAAATCTTCAAAATATTCTAAAATCCATTAAAATTTTTGTAATCTCTCAAAACCTGTTGAACCCATTTAAAAACTGTAAAAAAAACTTTGAAATTGCTTGAAATCCTTCATAATATGCGAAAATCCTTTGAAATTCCATTAAATCTTTACAATCTCTTGAAATCCTTTAAAATTCCGTGAAATCATCGAAACTGAAAATCACAAAAAATCACAGTCACATAAAATAAAAAATTGATAAACTATTTAAATAACCTAGAGTCCATTAAAATCCTTTGAAATCTTTGATATTTTTTTGAAATCTCTTTAAATCCCTAAAAACACTTTAAAAACTGTAAAAATCTTTAAAATCACTTGAAATCCTTTTTAATATTCGGAAATCATGTCAAATTCCTTTAAATCTTTTAAAATCTTCTCAAATCCTTCAAAATCCTTTGCAATAACTGAAACATAAAATCACAATCACTTGAAAGAAAAAAATAAAACTTTATATATTTAAAAATCCGTTAAAATCCTTCGAAATCCGTAAAAAAAATATTTTAAATTCTCTTGAAATCCCTTGAAACCCTTTGAAAACTATGAAAATTTTTGAAATCGCTTCAAATTTTTCATAATATTGGGAAATCCTTTGAAATTCCGTTGAATATTTGTAATCTCTTTATATCCCTCGAAATCTTTTGAAATCTTTTGAAATCCCTTGAAACCTCTTGAAACTCTTCAAAAATTATGAAAATCTTCAAAATCGCTTTAAATTTTTCAAAATATTGGGAAATCCTTTGGAATTCAGTTAAATCTTTGTAATTTTTTTAAATCCTTTGAAATCTCGTAAGATGATGAAGTATAAAATTACCAAAAATGTTTGAAACAAAAACTTGAAAAAAAGATTTTAAAAAAACCTTATTTATATGTATTTGAAGATTCATTCAAATTCTTCGAAATCTTTTAAAATCTTTTGAAATCTCTTGAAACCCCTAAATACCCTTTAAAAACTATGAAAATCTTTGAAATCGCTTCAAATTTGTCATAATTTTGGGAAATCCTTTGAAATTCCAGAAAATCTTTGTAATCTCTTCAAATCCTTTGAAATCCCGTAAGATGATGAAAAATGAGATCACCAAAAATGTTTCAAACAAAAACTTGAAACAAAGATTTAAAAAAAAACTTTATTTATATGTATCCGAAGATTCATTCAAATCCTTCAAAATCTTTTAAAATCTTTTGAAATCTCTTGAAACCCCTTGAAACTTTTTAAAAACTATGAAAATCTTTGAAATCGCTTTAAATTTTTCATAATTTTGGGAAATCCTTTGGAATACCGTTAAATCTTTGTAATCTCTTTAAATCCTTTGAAATCCCGTAAGATGATGAAGTATCAAATTACCAAAAATGTTTGAAACAAAAACTTGAAACAAAGATTTAAAAAAAAAAACCTCATTTATATGTATCCGAAGATTGATTCAAATCCTTCGAAATCTTTTAAAATCTTTTGAAATCTCTTGAAACCCCTTGAAACTTTTTAAAAACTATGAAAATCTTCGAAATCACTTTGAATTTTTCATAATATTGGGAAATCCTTCGGAATTGCGTTAAATCTTTTTAATCTCTTTAAATCCTTTGAAATCCCGTAAGATGATGAAAAATGAGATCACCAAAAATGTTTGAAACAAAAACTTGAAACAAAGATTTTTAAAATAACTTTATTTATATGTATCCGAAGATTCATTCAAATCCTTCAAAATCTTTTGAAACAACTTGAAACTTTTTAAAAACTATGAAAATCTTTGAAATCGCTTCAAATTTTTCATAATATTGGGAAATCCTTTGGAATTCCATAAAATCTTTGTAATCTCTTCAAATCCTTTGAAATCCCGTAAGATGAACAAAAATAAAATCACCAACAATTTTTGAAACAAAGAATTAAAAAAACCTTATTTATATGTATCCGAAGATTCATTCAAGTCCTTCGAAATCTTTTGAAATCTTTCGAAATCTCTTGAAATCCCTTCTACTTCTTTCAAAACAGTGAAAAGTCTTTGGAATCAATTGAAATCTTTTTTTAATATTGGGAAATCCTTTAAAATTCGGTTAAATCTTTTTAAGTCTTTCGAAATTCCTTATAATATTCGGAAATAATTTGAAATTCTGTTAAATCTATTGAGATATTTTAAAAGCTGTTCAAATTCTTTGGAGTCCTTTAAAATCCTGTATAATATTCTACAATCATTTGATGTTCCGTTAAATCATTTGAAATCCATTAAAATCCCTTGAAATTCCTTGAAATCCGAAAATCTGATAAAACTTCTTGCCATTCCTTAAAATCATGTAAAATTCCTTGAAAAATTAAGATTCTCTCTGAAATCGTACTAGCTTATTTCTTCAAAATGTTGAAATCTCTTAAAATAATTTTAAATTCTACCCTCAAACTTTTGTAATCTCATGAAATCTTTTGGAATTCCTTGGGATCTCGTTTACGCTAAAAATAATTGACGTACTTAAATATCCGAAGATTCATTCAAATCCTTCGAAATCTTTCAAAATCTTCTGAAGCAACTTGAAACTTTTTAAAAACTATGAAAATCTTTGATTTCGCTTTAAGTTTTTCATAAAATTGGGAAATCCTTTGGAATTCCATCAAATCTTTGTAATCTCTTCAAATCCTTTTAAATCTCGTAAGATGATGAAAAATAATAATTTTTATCTAATAATTCAAATATAATCTTCGAAAAATTAAAATAAAAGGCACTCCCTGAAGTCAATCCAACCAAAACTTCTCAATTCATGTTGACAATGTAACAATCTTTCAAGTCGTGAACTTCATCACCGGAAAAAGTTTTTTTTTTTAGGTTCTAGGTGACAAACTAGAGTTAAAAAATTGTATGTCAACGCATGAACGATGGTGAGAACAACTTCGCGACGATCTATCACTTAAAACGCCGAGTTTGACGCGATTCATCAAAAAAAGGCCTTCGTTAATTTTTCAGGTTGTTTCAGCAGAAACTCTGGACTTTCTAGCCATCCTGTCATCACTGTTCCTCTGGACGTTACGTTCATTATTCAAAAAATCTGTACCCTCTGGTTTCAGGAAAAATATGTGAAAAGTCCTTTTTTTACTGCTAAACTAATTTGACTTTTTAAAGTCTTCAACCCCCCCCCCTAATTAAAAGACGCTGAAGACATGCTCAAGATGTTTTCTGAGTCTCGCTCTTGACAACTGAAGTTGTTAAGACTGGCAGGTTCCGAATTTTTAATCTTCAAGTTATTTTTTACAAAATTACAAGTTTCACCTCAATTTTCAAAAGTTTCAATTCTCTAATTTTCACCCTGTCGAATTGTAAAGCCGTATCTCTAATCCCTGAAGGCCTGAAAAAAGACATGAATTTTCTACCAAATAGTTGAATTTTCATCTTGTAGAGGGTAAATTTCTTACCAAAAATGGAATAGTAGAATTTAAAAAAAAAATTAATTTTCAACAAAAAAGTTGAATTTTAAACCAAAGAGGTGAATCTGAAAAAAGTATGAACTTCTAACAAACTAGTTCAATTTTCAACCAAGTAGTTGAATTTTTAGCTAAAGGACGAGCCAAAAGGACGAATTATCTTCAAAACAATTGAATTTCCACCCAAAAATATTATATTTCAAGAAAAAAGTTAATTTTTTACCAAAAAGTTCAATTTTCATAACAATAATTTAATTTTTAACCAAAGAGGTATTTTAAGGCAAAAATATGAATTTTTAACAGAAAAGGTAATTTTCTGCCAAATAGTTTAATTTTCAACTTATGAAGGATAGAATTTCTGACCAAGAACAGAATAGTTACATTGTTAGTTTAAAAAATTAATTATCAACCAAAAGAAAATAAATTTTCAACAAAAAGTTAAATTTTAAAGCCAAAAAGATGAATTATTTACAAAAAAATTGCATTTTTAATCCGTGAATAATATATTTTAACAAAAAAGTTACTTTTCCACCAAAAAATTAAGTTTTCTTGAAAATAGTTTAATTTTCAACCAAATACTTAAATTTAAGCCAAAAAGATGAGTTAAAAAAAAAAGATAATTTCGAACAGAATAGTTTAATTTTCTACAAAATTGTTCAATCCTCAACCAACTCAGATTAAGTATAAGAACCAAACAGATCCGTTTTTCACCAAAAAGTATGAATTTTCAACGACGAAGATTAACTTTCGTCCAAAAAAGACGAATTTTTAATGAAATGTATGAATTTTCAACTAAAAAGAACAATTTTCAATAAAAGTATAAATTTCTAACAAAAAATGGAAGAGTTACATTGTTAGTTGAAAATTTCATTATTGGCAAAAAAATAGAATTTTCAACAAAATAGTTAAACCCAAAAGATGATTTTTCAACCCGGAAGAAAATAATTTTCTAAAAATTGAATATTTAAATTTTTAACCAAGGATGTGAATCTTAAAAAAATATTAATTTTTAACAAACTAGTTCACCTTTAGTTGAATTTTCAACTAAAAAAGGTTAATTTATGACCAAATAGCTAAATTTTCAAACAAACAGATGAATTCTCTTGGAAAAAGATTAATGTTCTGCCAAAAAATACGAATTTTTAACAAAATACATTAATTTTCGAAAAAATTGTTAAATATATTTCTTATATTATATTTCTACCAAAAAGTTAAATTTCCTTAAAAAAAAAGTTTAATTTAAAAAAAAAAGTTCATTTTGAACCGAATAGTTTAATTTTCTACCAAGAAGAATTTTCGACCAAAAGAAGACGAATTTTCAACAAAATACATGAATTTGCAACTAGAAAAGATCGATTTTTAAGAAAAAATATCAATATTCAACAAAAAATGGAATAGTTACATTGCTAGTTAAAACAATTAATTCTCAAAAAAATAAAATTTTTAAGAAATTGCTAAATTTTCAATAAAAAAAATGAATTTTAAACGAAAATTATGTATCATAAAAAAATGAATTTTTAATATTCAACCCAGAAGATGATTTTTCTGCCAGAAGATTAATTATCTAAAAATAGAATAGTTAAATTTTCAATTTCAACCAAGGAGATGAATCTTCAACCAAAAAAATCCATTTTTAACCAAGTTCTCCCAAAAAATAGGAATTTTCAACAAAATACATGAATTTTCAACTAGAAAAGATCCACTTTTAAGAAAAAATATTAATCTTTAACAATAAATGGAATAGTTACATTGCTAGTTAAAAAAATTAATTCTTTAAAAAAATGAATTTTTAACAAAAGAGTTTAACCCAGAAGATGATTTTTCAGTCAGGATATTAATTATCTAAAAATGGAATAGTTAAATTTTCAACCAAGGAGATGAATCTTCAACCAAAAAAATCCATTTTTAACCAAGTTCTACAAAAAAATACGAATTTTCAACAAAATACATTAATTTTCGAAAAAATTGTTAAATATATTTCTTATATTATATTTGTACCAAAAAGTTAAATTTCCTTTTAAAAAAAGTATCATTTTTAACAAAAAAGTTAATTTTGAACCGAATAGTTTAATTTTCTTCCATGAAGAATTTTCGATCAAAAGAAGACGAATTTTGAACAAAATACATGAATTTTCAACTAGAAAAGATCAATTTTTAAGAAAAATTATCAATTTTCCACACAAAAAAATTAAATAGTTACATTGCTAGTTAAAAAAATTAATTCTCAAATAAATAAAATTTTTTAAAAATTGTTAAATTTTCAACGAAAGAAATGAATTTTCAACGAAAATTATGTATCATAAAAAAAATTCATTTTCAAGATAAGAGTTCAACTCAAAAGATGATTTTTCAGCCAGAAGATTAATTATCTAAAAATGGAATAGTTAAATTTTCAACCAAGGATATGAATCTTCAACCAAAAAAATCCATTTTTAACCAAATTCTACCAAAAAATACGAATTTCCATCAAAATACATTAATTTTCGAAAAAATTGTTAAATATATTTCTTATATTATATTTCTACCAAAAAGTTAAATTTTCTTTTAAAAAAAGTTTAATTTTTAACAAAAAAGTTAATTTTCAACCGAATAGTTTAATTTTCTACCAAGAAGAATTTTCGACCAAAAGAACACGAATTTTTAACAAAATACATAAATTTTTAACTAGAAAATATCAATTTTTAAGAAAAAGTATCAATTTTCAACAAAAAATGGAATAGTTACATTGCTAGTTAAAAAAATTAATTCTCAAAAAAATTTTAAATTTTCAACCAAAGAAATTAATTTTCAATGAAAATTATGTATCTTAAAAAACTGAATTTTTAACAACAGAGTTCAACCCAGAGGATGATTTTTCAGCCAGAATATCAATTATCTAAAAATGGAATAGTTAAATTTTCAACCAAGGAGATGAATCTTTAACCAAAAAAATCAATTTTTAACAAAGCAGTTCAACTTTCAACCAAGTAGCTGAATTTCTGACCAAAAAATATGACTTTCATCAAAATAATTGCATTTTCAACAAAATAATAACATTTCTAACCAAATACTACAATTTTCAACGGAACGAGAAAAATTCCGAACCAAAAATTAAATTAATTTATTGAATGCATAGAAAAAAAAGAATAATTATTTTGAATTCATCATTAGGAAACGTACTAAATATTATCTAAGTTCGGAAAGTTACTTCCATTGCCCCCCCCCCCCCCGGCCCAAACCTGTTACCAACCGCAGGTTTTAGTATGGGGGGATATAGATTTCTAGATTAATCTAGAATTCCCGTATTGTTTATTAATAGGTTCGTTCCGCCACACTGCTCCAACCCAGGTCGCTGATCAATCTCTCTAGCAAGCACCCCAGGCAAAGAGCTTCACAAAGGCATTATGCAAAGCTCTCCATGTGGGCCCATTAGTATCCAAGGTCTTTTTTTTAGACGTCTCTCACTTCACTGACACCCTTCATCCTGCATTTCTTATAAACTGTAATGCTTCCAAATTCACAAAGTTCAAACTTTCAACACCTTAAATCGATGATTATAACGATTATATATTCAAAAAGTTTATGAAAATAAGGTAGTATTGGATTTTCAGGATACAAGTTAGAGGAGTGAGGATTTCCGGGTTTTGGAGTTTGCCATTAAAGTACCGACCCGGCCAGTTTCCAAGAGCACCAGGGTGTATATGGGAGTATCGAGAAAGCTGCCCCCGTATTTACGAGCCGAACTTTGCTTTAAGCCTGGCCGATGGCGTTTTAACTTTATCGCGACGCGAAGTATGACTTTACGATCGCCGAGCTAAATATGCCTCGCCTCGTAAAATTAACGGCGTTTCCATAAAGGAATCCGTTGTTGCGTTAAAACTCGATAAAAGCGAATAATGCGGAGCTGGTATAATATGGTTTATCTCTTACTTTACCTGTAGGCAAAGTCGAGCGACAAGGTCGGTACAACCTGTCCATTAACGCCAGGTAGACAGAGACCTTATCAGACCAATGTGGGTACTAAACTTCCATTTTTCCCAGTTAATGAGAACCAAGCTATCCATCTGTCCAAAAAATAACTCTAATTCCCCTATTTTGAGATTAGTTTGGGCTGTGAATTCTCTGATGATCATCAAAGAGATTTTCCGTTCTTGAATCATGCAATGGTATTTAATTTTAAATGATAAAGTTTTTCTTTCATCAGGAATTGAATCATGTTTGTGAAGAGCGTTTCCTACAGACACTTACTCGCCCTGATCCAACACTTTCGTCTTACTGGACAACTCGATTCCCCGAAGGTTCCGAGGATTGGATCGTCATCCGGTTTTTGGTCGCGTCCGACCGACTTAACGGGCCACCGCCACTGTTAGGTCGAAGGAATCGGGAGTCGGACATAACTCTCGGGACCTAGCTCGATTCCCCTCTGCCCCCTTTTAAAGCTTTATGCCGATTCAAGAACGAGTTGATTCATGAAGACGGGATGGACCTCCTTGGGATCCGCGGCTCCGATCCTTGGCCCTGGCGGGTGGTCTCGCGACTTGATTTCTTGTTTCCTCCGCTTTGCGACCGATCGAGCCTCGTTCCGCGCATCGAGAGGAAGAAAGAGAAAGAGAGAAAATCGGGGAAGAGAGAGGAAGAGAGAAAATAGGGGAAGAAAGAGAGAAAGAGAGGTGCCACACGAAAGAGAGAAAGGAAGGCAGATAATGGAAAAGAGAGGAAGAAAGAAAGAGCGAGAGTGGTCGCATTCTCCGATCTCCGCTGCTTATACAGCCATAGCGATTGTCGATTTAAATGTTTACTAATAACCAGCCTTGTCCGGCAACCACCCAGAAGTCCGTCGCTTTGCATTTTTATAAGTACAACTCAACGAAGAGGTTCGGAGAACCCACCATTTCATATTCATCCGTTACAGTCTGCTCTGGATGAGATCCTATATGTCTATCCCTAAGTAGCCATGATCTTTGATATGCAGGTCTAGTCTATATGATATGACTCAAAATCTGTAACCATTCTTTTCCAGTGCTGGATTCTATTCCAAAAAAATCTTCTGAATCTCCGAATCCCCAAAAAATTTTGTTGATAGATAATAGTTATGGTAAAGTTGCATCCATTCTTTTCTTCTTCTTGTTCTACTCTATGTAGCTTATAAAAATTCGAAATCGTCGAAAGAATTTTTGTGTGAAAAGTGGATTCGATTCATCCCGGGACGACTGAAGATCCCAAAAAATTAAATTCCAGAGACTGTTCCAGTCTATGAGCATGATCCTATGTCAGTCCCTAAGTAGCCATTATCTTTTATATTCAACTCTAATCTATGTACTATGACCCAAATCTGTAACCATTATTTTCCAGTTCTGGATTCCATTTTAAGAAAATCTTCTGAATCTCCGAATCCCGAAAAAATTCTGTTGATAGATAATAGTTATGGTAAAGTTGCAGCCATTCTTTTCTTCTTCTTGT
>CAKNYM010045839.1:0-49211 GCA_932195095.1 Andricus curvator | reverse complement strand
AGAATCCCCAAATAATACTGTTGAGAGATAATCTTTATTGAAGAGTTTTAGCCATTATTCTTTTCTTCTTCTTGTTCTTCTTCTTCTCCAGGCATGTAGCTTTTGAAACATATAATTCGCCAAAGAATTGTTGTTAAAAAAGTTACGATTCACACCGGGATGACTGAAGATCCCGAAAAATAACCATTTTTTTTCAGTTCTTGATTCCATTTCGAAAAAACCTTTTAAATCACAAAATCCCCAAAAAATACAGTTGAGAGATAATAGTTATTGAAAAATACAATCCATTCTTCTATCCTTCTACTTGTTCTTCTTCTCTAGGCATGTAGCCTTTAAAACTTATAAATCGTCAAAGAATTTTTGTTTGAAACATGGCTTTGATTCACCCCGGTACGAATGAAAATCCCGAAAAATAAAATTCCCGACACTTTTCCAGTCTGATCCCGAAGTGCATGATCCTAAATCTGTCCCCAAGTAGCCATTACTTTGGCATGCAGCTCTAATCTATGTGATATGTTCCAAAATCTCTGAGAATTCTTTTCCAGTCCTGGATTCCAATTCAGAAAAACTTTCTTTATCTTAAAATCCTCAAAAAATACAGTTGAGAGATAATAGTTATTGAAAAAATACACCCATTCTTCTTTTCTTCTACCTGTTCTTCTTCTTTTCCAATCTCCAGGTATGCAGCTTCTAAAACTTTGAAATCGTAAGAAGAATAGTTTTTTTTTTTTAATTTTTTTAGATTCATACCTTAAGGTTACTCAAAACCCCTAAAAATAAAATTCCCAACACTCGTCCAGTCTGCTCTCGATTAGCATGATCCTAAATCTGATCCTAAGTAGCCATTATCTTTGATATGCAACTCTAATCTATGTTACATGTCCCAAAATCTCTAACCATTCTTTTCTAGTTTTGGATTCCATTCCAAAAATCTTTTCTAAATTCCAGAATCCCCAAATAATACTGTTGAGAGATAATAGTTATTGAAAAGCTAGACACAATCTTCTTTTCTGCTACCTTTTCTTCTTCTCCCAGGAATTTAGGGACAACTGAAAATACCAAAAAACAAAATATTCGAAAAAGAACATTCCTAAAAGTTGAAAAATTCCAACAATTTGAAATTCCCGATAGTTTATAATATTACTGAATTTGGAAATTCCTGACATAGATATAATAGACATAAATCCTTTTAAAAAACTTGAAATTTTTTCAAATTACAAAAATTGCGTACATTTTTCAAAAAGATTAAAGGAGTCAAATGTCCATGCAAAATATCAATTTTTTTTTAAACATTCATAATTTTATGTTCTAAAAAAGCTAAAATCATATACATTTATAGAATATAAAGTTACAGAATTTAATTATACCAGATCTTTCAGATTTTAAATAAAAACAGCAATAATCATAATTTCATAAATTTTTTGTTCAAAATCTACAAGATGTGATATTACTAAATTCTGTAACTTCATATTCTGTAAATGCATATATGATTTAAGCTTGTTCAAGACATCAAATTGTAAATGTTCGAAAAAAGAATTTATATTTTAACAAATTTATTCTATATAATAAAAAAAGTTTTTCTATTGAGCGGGAACAAAAAACACAGTATGTCTTTCCCATATAAATAACAAAAAATAAAAAATAAATTTTTTAAATAATCAAAGGTGGCTTTTTTGAAAAAATTGACTATTTAGTTTTTTTTAAATGTTAATATTTTAATCTTTAAATCTCCTCTTGGTAATTCAAATTGTTTCTAAAGTTTATGTAATGTTGCCTTGGAAAACAATATGTTTCAACCGCAAACAATTTCGTGACATCACCAGGAGATCGGTCAATAAATAAATAATAAAAATAATAAATAATAAAATAATCAACAATAAATCAAATAAAAAATATGTATCCTAAATAAAATTATGTTATTTTATTTATTATTTCTTAACGATTTTTAAGTTGTTTATAGATTGGGGAATTATTTGTAATTCGAGAATTTCCTTCGGTATGCAATGTACTGGATATTTCATAATGTCGGCATTTTTATGACGGACATTTTCTGTTATGAGAAATTTTTAAATTCGATAATCTGTCGAAAATTTCCACATTCAGGAATTTTTCTTTTCGGGAGTTTTCGAGGGAATTTCAAATAATCGGCAATTTTATAATTTCCGCAATTTTCTATTTCGAATATTTTTTCCCGGGATTTTTCGGTCCTCCTCCTCCCACCTTATAACGCTTCCGTAATAATAAACAATTACCCCCCCCCCCATTTCTTGCTGTTACGTAAGTTTCAGTAATTTGATTTTTTCACTGAAAATGAAATATTTTCTATGAGTTCGAACATTATTATTAATTTTGTATGTCTACAGTTTTTGATAACAAATCGTATAAAATTATATTTTAGAACAAATTATTTTTTATCGATTCAGAATTTTTTGATATATCAACAAAAATATTAAATTTTTTTTGGATTTAGTGAAGTGAAGACTTATTACAATTTTTTTTTTTTAATATCTTACACTAAATTTTTATTTTAAACACGGATTACCCTTGTAGGACACCTCAACTTTCACTCAATCCTCAAAAAGGGATTTCAAAAATTGTTTCACTCCTCCCTGACCTCTTATATTATTTCACTATTTTTCAAAAAAATATGACATAAAAAAATGGTACCCCCCCCCCCACACTCGTTATCCAACTTCTATTCCTCAACTATAATTAAAAAGTCACCAGAATGCGCCTTCCGAAAATGATTAACATTCAAAAAAATTAGATCAAAAAACGACAAAGTCTGATTCATCCTGTTACCATTTCTCCAAAGAAAGTTTCGTTCTTGCAAATAATAACAAAAAATTTGAAAAAAGAAGTTGTTTCGATTCAGCATTTTATTGTCAGCTATACCCATCGGTGGAACTATAAATTTAATCCACCCTTCAAAATCATCAACTTCTATTTAATATCGTTAAAAGTACCTATACATACATACATTGATTAGCAGTTCGAACTCGAAAGTTCATTGCCTCACTACCCGATTCGGGTAGTGTTTCTAGGTGGATATTTACTACCAATGTGGGCCCACCACGCCCACGACGGGCCAACAGCACGCAGTATTCCTGAACGGTCACCCATCCAAGTACTAACCGCGCCCAAAAATGCTTAACTTCAGTGATCTTACGAGAACTGGTGTTTTCAGCGTGGTATCGCCGTTGGCAAATGTACCTATTTTTGAAAAAAATTAGCTAAGATACAATTTGTTTATAATTTGCATGAAAAATATTTATAATCAGGTTCCAATTTAGCCTAATGTGATTCAAAAGTGAAAATGGAAATAAGGATAGGTATGAGGTATTCAATAAAAGAGAATGTTTAATGATTTCATAATGATTCGTTTATTGCGAAAGGACAGAGGCCACCCGCCGCTGCCAATGTGGTATCGGCAGGTAAACGATGAAATTTGGACACGAATGACTAAAAGGTGATGGCGATCGTTCACTCACGACATGACATGATATGTAGACAATCCTTGCGTCACAGCCTCTTTGTCTAAAAAGACCTTAATAGACTCTACAATATTCGTCCAATCATCGAGAAGGTGCGACGCAATGGGAAGTACGATTAATTGAGGCAGATTGCGAGTCGATTCTCTTTCGATTAAAAACAACAAATCCTTTTTCGATCACGATAAAAAAGCGTAATTAAACACTTTTCAATTAAAAGCCTAAAATACTCATTAACCGTTTCAATCGACTGTGATTTGACTCGCAAAGTGCCGCAGCGATCAACGATCCATACCTCATCATGACCGACTGAGTTGACGTGAATCGATAATATTATAAACATTGCAATAACAATAATAATAATCATAATAATCATCACTGTCGTAATAATAATCGTCATCGATCGTTAGTATGAATTAGGATTTCTGATACAATAATAATTATTATACTTTATAATAATAATTATTACAATAATAATTATTTCATAATTATCAATTCAATAATTATCACACTACTCTACATACAATACATACACTGGCTGGACAGTCCAGACCTACTATTTACAAACGCATAAATAATATTAATAATTATGTATATTTGTATGTATGTATAATATTTATACGACACTATCTAAAGGTATTTCGATAACTTCACTACTTCTGGACTTTACTACTCTCAATCCTTTTTATATCATTTTTATCTGGAAGCAGCAGGGCGAATCTTCTCTGGGAGAGAATCAAAGGGATTGCATTCTGTACACTAATTACAAATTTATAGTCTCTTATTGTCATGATAACTGTCTTTCGAATACCCCAACAGTTCACTAATGGAATCACACTCGTCCAGGAGACTTCAATTCCGACGGCGGATGACCGCCACTCGGATGGGGTGATTGGTCGGATCCAGCCGAGGATGCCGAAGACGAAGACGAGGGTGAGACTCCCGAAGATGATGTCAAAATTCCACCTGAAGGTCTGGTACCAGATCCTCCATTCATGGAGAAGGGTTTAACGTCCCCGGAAAAAGATTTGGAATCCGGGGAAAAGGGTTTTGTGTCCGGGGAAAAGGATTTAGCATCTGCAGGAAAGGGTTTTAATTCCGAAGGAAAGGGTTTCACCTCCGGGGGAAAAGGTTTGACGTCAGAGGATGAGGAGGTGGAGGTCAACATTCCTGGTGCACCACTTAGGCCTCCAAGAGTCCTCGAATAAGTTTCAAGGAGAGACATGTCCCCGGAGCCGAGATGTGGAGAACCATAGAAATTTCTGTAGAAGTCCGGATGAGGTCTGACGAATTGGGATCCATGATGCATCACCGGATGAAGGGGGTGATGAGGTGGCAGTCTACTTGCGAGGGGACTCACAATTTTTCCACCACCTCCTCCTCCACCACCTGACGAATTGTAGGAGGACATCAGACTCGCGGAATTTGGACTAGGGTGGTCACCATCCTTGCTAGCCATGTCAGCGAGGGACCAGATTCTGGGTTTGGTGGTGGCGCTTCCGGTTGATGAGGCGCTCGTACTGGGTGGTATGTGATGACTTCCTGGAGAGGTTGCTTCAGGGGATGGATGGCGCAGGAGCCGGGATGACGCTAGGTATGCCGGATGCTGCAGTTGCATTGGATGCCTTGGTTCCCTTTG
Source organism: Andricus curvator (assembly GCA_932195095.1). Lineage (NCBI taxonomy): Eukaryota > Metazoa > Arthropoda > Insecta > Hymenoptera > Cynipidae > Andricus > Andricus curvator. Next base: position 44,081 of record CAKNYM010045839.1, on the reverse strand, counting down.
ATCAAAGAGACACTCAGGACTATCCGGACCACTATCAGCCCTGGACTCGCTCCACTCACTTTCCGCCTTCACAGGAAAACCCCCAGGGCCTCCAGACCCGTGCAGAAGGTCCATACGGTGTGCTGGTCGATCGCCATCTTCACTTGATCCCGTACCTGAGTCTTTCGAATCTGGAAAATAAATTAAGGGGTTCGGTTGAAGGTGGTTTCAGAAGCTTTTAAAAGCTAATCTTATTAACACAAAATCGAGGCAAAGATATTATTCTGATGCTAATCATCAGAAATTAGGAAACATTCTTTGAAAGAAAGTAGGCCTTTAAACGAATAATTTAGAACTGTGCCGTCGGTGCCTCCGCGCTGGGCGCAGACTGCAAGGCGGCGCACATACAGCAAACAAATTACCGGAAGAAATTTGTGAATTTTTAGTTCCAAATAAAAAAAAATACAATTTCAACTCGCATTGGGAGCAAAAAAGGCTTAGTTACAGTTCTGCTAATTTAGAGGTCAACAATTAATTTTTAAGATGCATTGATAACATTTCAATCCAATATTTTCACTCAATTATTTCAAGTGATTTCAAGAGAATACTTTTTATTCAGTAATGTAATGGAGAAATATACATAATTAATCAGATTATGTCGATACATAAATAATCGTTAAATGAAAATTGATTCAATTTTTCACGAAAGTAACCATCAGGTTTTTCTGTACTTTATTAATAAAATATTACAAATTCAGGTTTGGCGATGAACTTTAGAGGAATATTTGTCTTTTAAAAATCAACAAAAATAAAAATGCAGATTATTAGAGATTATTCCTCATTTAGATTATAGAATATTGCACTGAAATTTCTGAAACTTGCAATTTAATATTTTATGAAACCTAAAGGATTTCGTAATTAACTATTCGAACCACTTTAAAAAATTCAAAAATTTAGTTACGGTGAGAAAATTTTTCGAAAAAATATACTCCATCCGAGCTACCAATTAAAATTAATTTATGCACAGTCAACTTATAGACTTACAAGATAACTCAAAGTACAGGTATAGCACAAGTTCTAAAGATTGTAGAGAAACTGTAATAAAATTACTATAGTCATACTAAAACGTGTTATTAATTTTCTTGTTTTCGCTATAAAGCTTAAAAGCATAACTTGTTTTTTATGTCATTTTTATTACTAGACTGCCTCCTTATGCATTTATTGCTTTCTTATCGTGTTTCATTGAGGTTTGAAACAGACTGCATTATTACAAAAAATTGCATTTGAAAATACAGAAAGAAAAAAAATAACCTCCATTACATAAATGACCCAGAATTCAAAATTGGAATCTCTGTTAAATTGTAGATTGTAATTCTGATATGATCCACTCACCTAATCGATCTTTCTCATCCACGCTTTTCCTCCCACTGTCATCATCATCATTGTTATTGTCTTCATCTTCCACCCTATTTCTCGGTTCCCACGTCATCTTGTTCTCCTTCTTCAGTCGCCGTCGGGCATTGGCAAACCACGTCGACACCTGAGTTAGGGTCATTTTCGTAATAATTGCTAACATTATTTTTTCTCCCTTAGTTGGGTACGGATTCTTCTTGTGCTCGTTCAACCAAGCCTTCAGGGTACTCGTCGTTTCGCGGGTTGCGTTTTTCCGCCTCGCTCCATTCAAATCCATTCCATATCTGCAACAAAAAATCAGAAAATCTTGATTAGATTCTACAAAAAAGTATCTGCAATTCGTCATATTATATAAAAAACATAAAAGTTCCTAATATAATGATTCCGTCAACAAAAATATAGAATAGAAAAATCAGAAAGGTATAACAAGACCCTAGAAGTTTGGAAGACTTTGGATGACACTCGATTTCAGAAAAAAACACGAGTCCTCTTGGAGGAAAGTTGGCGTCGGAAAAGTTATCCAATCGTGAGGCTCGTTACGCCTCAACCGTATAAAAGTCGAGTTCAAGGTATAAGTGGTAGGTATTACTTTCGTCCTGAGGCAGATCTCTATCTAACGGTTTAAGCTTCCTTTCTGCCATCTTTGCAGACCCTTTTCCACTCATCCCACTCTCGCAGGCCCGACCGACCCTCCGGGATCCCATTACTAAAAGACTAACCCTTATCAAAGATTAAACTTCGGTATAACTGCTGAATCGACGGGATCGAAATTAAATTTTCCACCGCCGACCCAGAGACTTTTCTAGACACTTCTCTTACTCCTTTTTCAACCAAGCAGATAAGAACCAGGACTTACTTCCAAATTCAACCTCAGACATTTTGGTCCTCGATTTTAATTTCGTTCCTGTCTTTGATCGGATTTTCTGATTCATCAGCTTCACGGAATATTTTATAAACTTTTCTCTTCCAAATTGTTGGAAAAGTAGAGTTGTAATGTCTGATCATAAGATGTGATAATAAAATATAAAGAATTTCCCTCGGGTCTTGGAAGACGAAAGACACCACGATGGTTGAAAGGGGGCAGGCGTCACGGCGCTACGCCATTATTGAGCTTTATTTCACATCACACCAGCCCTGCTGATACAAGCAACGTGTGCCTCCATATCGCATTGTTTATAAGTCTATATGCCTACAAGTTTGTGTGTACGAACTCGCAAGAGTGACGTCAGTGGGTGGGTTGGGTGGCAGAGCACCAGAGATGGGAAATTAATAAAACTGTCACTTATCTACCCTACTACGGTACCAGGGGATGCCTAGAGCTCTATTGCTCCTATTGCATGCGGGATCGCAGCAGCTGAAACGACGCGCTAAACATTTCAATTTGGCATCCGAGCGGCCTTCGTGAATATATCTCTCTATCTGTCCTATCCCATATCCTGTCCTGGCCTATCCATCCGTCGACTCTAACAGCAGAGAGATGCTGGAAAAAAGAGGCATCAAAAAGAAAAAGAGCCATAAAAAGGGGCATCAAAAGAGATATATAAAAAGAGAAATAGAGATAGAGAAAAGAATATATGGAAAGAGATGTATGAAAAGAGGAAGTATGAAGAGGGACGAGAGAGGGGCTTAACCCCGGTCTGTTTGCGAGGAGCAAATGGCGTTCTGCAGTTATTTTAAAATTCAGTTGGTAGCGGGGGGTGGGTGGACGGTGGGATCGGATTAAAAAATCAGAGTGGAAGCTTGTTTCTCATGATAACAGGCAGCCGGCCGAGAGAACGGGAACTGCTGCTTTCTCCCGATCCTCCATCCCGGGCCACCTTCTCTTTCTCTCGCCACCTACTCTCCTCCCGTGCACGGTTCTCCCAATCTATTTCTCACCCCCAACCAGGCCACCACCACCACCATCATCGCGATGCTTTAAATGCGATGGTTATATACGCGATGGAATATATCTACATAGGCACATCGAACGCAGCCCTTTCCTCTCATGCGCAAAGTGATCGCATCAACTGCTTGTTTCCATGGTGATTGCTAATCGGACCGTGCTCTCCAGGCCCCTGCACCACCTCTCCAAGCCTCGTCTACCTTTCTCACTCTCTCTTTATCTCTTCATCTCTTTTTGGACCAACTGACGAGTCATATCATTGGCTGTTGCCCGGAGCATCAGAACTCGTCAAACCTACACTGATGAAGTCCAAGTTCATCCGCCTGTGTATTATCATTGGTAATATTTGGGAGTACAGGGTCTGCAAACTCATAGGGAGGTTTAGGGAATTAGGGATTTATTTTAATTAACATGGTTTTCGAAATTCTACGGTTAATGAGAAAAGTTCAACTCGGAATGAGAATTTTACTGTTCTTCTATTTTTCTCGTTGCTTTATATCTTCTTTTAAACTTTACTATAGCTCTACTTCTAATTGTTTTTGTTGATCTTGTGACAAATCTGACATTTGATGTTCCTATTGATCTTCTCTGACTGATTTTAGTTGATTTTATTCTTTTCTTGCTATTCTCTCACTCGCTTAATTTAAACTGATGACGGCTTTGTTCATACATCAATCTATTATCACTGAATCTTCTTACAGGGGAATACAGACAACCGGCGAATAAACCCTACAACCAGTAGAATATGAAGATCAGAAATATCAATGAAGAACAATGAAAATTATAAGAGTTATCGTAAAACCAAGCAGAACATCAACCAGATTTAGAGGAACTATTCTGTTCACGAGAACGAATTTTCTTCTTGATCGTCATAATATTTTTTGTAACAAACTCTAAACTTTTCTATAGTTCTGCTTCTAATTGTTTTTGTTGGTCTTCTGATAAATTTGGCATTTGATCTTCCTATATAACAATTGAACTTCTCTTTCTGATTTTAGCTGATGTTAATCTTTTCTTTCTGTTCTTTCACTCATTTAATTTAAACTGATGATGGCTATGCTCGTTCATCAATCTATTATCATTGGTTTGGATCTTCTTGTGAAGGAATATGAACAACCGGAGAATATATACTAAAGCCAGTAGAATTAGAAGATCAGCAAGAGAAATATCAATGAAGAACAATGAAGATTATGAGGACTATAGAAAAACCAAGCACAACATCAACCAAAATTAGAAGAACCGCTGTATGCCCGAGAATGAATTTTCTGGCACAAATCTGTCGTACTCTAGTCACAACAGCTTATCTAACAACTTAGAAAGAACCGGAGGGGAAAAAAAACACCATGGGCTATCAATTACATTATTTCATGTCAGATTGCATCTCATTATCTCTCTTTATAAATTTCGTACATAAAATTGTACAATACTGCTACTAAGTAACAAGCTTTTCTTCTAAAAAAACCGCTACTTTTTTCTATCGCAGTTCAAAGGTCTGAAAACTTATCGCCAATTAAGATTTCATTCATGTGACATGCTGGATTGTTATCACTTCTATGAACGTCTCTCGAGATTCCATATCGAGTTATTCATAATCTACAATGCTTCCATTCAGTCTCTCATTCTCAAACAAGATAACTACAAATCTTACACGTGAATTTAGTTAGCGACAGATTCTCGAGAAACTTTGTAATCGAAAGACATCATTTGCAACTCTGAATGCATATAGTAATTGCAAACATTCAATTTTTAATTGAGAAGGTATAATTTTTCCGTGATGAAACTCATTATCGTGTTCTGTGAAGCATGAAGTGCTGAAGTTTATTCAAACATTTTTTTAGTATCTCATTTCTTGTAATCATATCGTTGGCAAATCGTACATGCGTGTAAGAACATGAATACGTGTGTGAGCGCACATTGGCGAACCAGTTGGAACCTAATGTGTCCACTGTCCATGTTGCCAGCAATGCGGTGAAGCAGTGGGGAGGCAGGTGAGCTCGTTTGGAAGGGCTCCGCCCCTCGTTAGCAGTTGGGCCTAAGGGTGATATCTAACTTGCACGACCCTCCTTTTATACACATGGAAGCCACTGGTTACATTTTATCAACTGGAGGTGTAGCCAGTTTTCGGTGCAGAATGTAGCGCCATCTTTTCTGTTTCAGGGACGATACTGACGCATGTCAGCATTGTCAGCTATTTAACTGATTAAACCAGAACCTAGTCATACTAACTCAATTAGATCCATCTGGCTCAAATTTAAAAATGTTGAACTTATAGTACGCTAATATAGCTGGTTAAACTTCTAACGTTTAAATTTCTCGCAGACGTCAAAATGAATGAGTTATCCAGTTGGGAAAATGTTCTGATGATTAATAATGGATATAGTGAGAATGATAGCCTTTACATTCTACATTGTCGCACTTTCTATAAATATTTAAGAAAGTGGAGAACAACCTGCAATAAAAGGGACATTACTACCGTCTGGACTCTGGAGTCTCATATTATTTATACATCATACAGCCAGCAATCGCAAGATATTATCTTCAAGATATTCAGGATGTTTATAAATAATAGGTAGCCCCATCACACCCACTACATAGTTTCGTTATCAGCCAGACAGGATAAGCCACACAATGAAGATTCAATGATTAAATATTTATCTAACTCAAAACTTTGTCTTCAACTTACTCTTTTAGCAATAATGTATATAGAACCAGACACGTGTATAATCTTTCAATACTGAAAAAAGCTACTGTAAATGTATGCGGTTTAATTTGATAAACACCTCAATTAAAACACAAAACACACCTTCAAACTAAATTTATGTAAAGGCAGGTGAATTTTCAACCTATAAAGACGAATTTATAACCAAATGGTCGAATTTTCATATACAAATAAGAATTAAATTCAACCGCGAACAGATAAATTTTTAACCAAGTAGTCTTTTCTACCAAAGGAGATGAATTGTCAATCCAAAAAGACGAATCTACAACAAAATAGTTGAATCTTCAACCAAATAGTAGAAATTTTGACAAAAAGAGAGGATTGCTAAACTGAAAATATAATAGTGGACTTTTAAATTTAAAAGAATTAACTTTCAACAAAAAATAGAATAGGTAAAATTTCACTTTAAAAAATTCGTTTTCACCAAAAAAGAAAATAAATTTACAGCAAAATAGTTAAATCTTCAACCAAATAATAGAACTTCCGACCGAAAGAGATGAATACTAACTAATTTTCATTTTTTCAAGCATTCCAAAAAATTGTCATTCACATTTATATTTTCCATGTGATGTCACATTCCCTACGACACAAATCATCACACACTTTCCCCCACCCTCCGCCAGAATGTCGTAATTTTTGAACGGCCCCTATTACAAATCAAAGCTAAATAGGTGACTTTTATAATCTGAATAACTTATAGTAAAATAATTTCCCTGATACTTTGGCAGTGAATCTTTTTTTTTGGTACAAAAAGAAGGGTCGACTTTCATTAGTAGGAACTTTCTCATGGATGATTCTCGAAAGAAAAAATCCCACGAATGCTAGAGGGTATAATGCCAACAGGCAGAATATTTGTGGCTAATGACGAAGTGAGTACGTGGGCCAAAGACTGCGGTGTAAAACCCCATACATCGTCCATGGCGTATGGACGTCTAGGATGATGTACTGCCGTTTAATGACCCGGTTACGGTCGGGGGATGCTTTTTGTGTACCACGTTGTGGACCCTTCAAAGGTTAGTCAGAACCGATGAGCCGGGAGTGTGTAGAAAGCTCTGCTTCAGAGGCAGTGACACGTTTCCAAACCTCGTTACTGACAAACCTTCCTCACCACATATTATCATTTTCAACTCTAAAATAATTTACCGGTTGAATTCATGAATTTTCATGAGTTTTCTGCAGTTTTCCACTTCTCTGACAAAACGTTCAAGCGAGTACGAACGCTTCTGATAAAAATCCGGCTGCAAACAGTAGAGGATTTCAAAAAGTGAATAACCCACAGGGTAATTGGGGAGTTGGAAAAGATTTAAAGAGTTAAATGTCTGACGATCTCCTGGAGTACAAAATTCTGATTTAAAATCAACCGGATTAACACATTTGATAGTTTACTTCATTTCTAGGTTCGAGCTAACGTTATCAGTTGAGCTCTATTTTCCTTCAGGATGCACAAAAAAGTGTCAGCGAATTGACCGAGATAGTGGAGAAAAAATGGAAATTGAAAAGTAGATAATCAGTTTCTTGTCATTTTGATGACCTCGTGATTATAATTTACTGCATCTCAACTAATATGCTGACTATGTTGTAATGAAATAGAAACTAAAGTACCGGTCGCTCGACCTTCGATCATCGGATCGCAGTGCGTCTCGTCTTATCGCTATCGCTGTCGTAACCTTAAGTATAATCGCACTTTTAAGTGCGTTTGTCTCATACTCACAATTTTTCGATATAAAATTAAAACTCTAAATAACACGATATCTACTTGACAATCTAAATTAAAACTAATGTCCTGTTGTTCTAGTTTTGTTTGAGAATGAGAAAAAATCGACCTGAGCCTGGATTTGAATAGTAGGATATTAAGGTTTTCGTAAAACACACCAACTATCGTTACTGTTGATGTCTTTTCAATTCTGAATATTTAACAGTTTGAGCAGTGATAAAAAAAAACAGCGGAGTCCTGGGGCGCGTGCTGACACATCAGTCGTTGTAGGGACAAACTTATTAATACGTGTCGCGACAAACGCATACGGCAAACACGATTTTTATTTTACAAATGCCACTGCTTCTTTCTTATTGTCTACCCTATATGTCCCCGGAAGCAGGGCCAATCCGCCGGAAAGACAAGACCGTTAACCCGGCCGATCCCGACCTCGCGGCCGTGCATGCCAACACTGCATTATAGGCTTTTTATATGCTTACGATTAAGTGACAGTCACGCATAATTTTTCTGGATTGAGCTTAATTTATCGATCTCCAACGAATTCACAAAGATGATAGTAAATTTAATATTACTTTTCATAGAAGTTCGTTTTAAGACATTTTTGAATAATTGGAGGTTGTAATCAAGACTGGATTGACTTATCAAAGTCCATCCAAGGAGGAAGAGCAATGAATGAAAAGGAATTCGAAGTGAATGGAAATCGTGTGATTTATTCATACACTTTCGTGTAATTGAAATCTTAATCAATTTCGAAGTCGAGTTAAGAGCTAAAAATGTTGCATTATCTCTTGACACGGGATTATCTAATCATGTCAATTAGGAGCTTAAATAAATCCAGAAGGCGGATGTTTTGTAAGGCGAAATAAAATTGTCGACTCTTTCATTGTGTGCTTTCCATAGTTATCAATTTGGAAGCGTACAATCGAAAAAAGAAGAAAAAATTAATTAACCAAATTAGACAATTGTTCAATGAACTCGAAACGAAACAAAATTGCATTCAGAGGAAATGGTCGTAAATCAGTAATGAATTTTCATGATAGGAAAAGTGGTGTCAAAATCAACATTCTGTAGAATTATATCGTAGGAACAGGTGCAACGGTTTACAAATGCGACAAAGCAATTCCTTTCCGGCAACGCTTACATTGCGTTTGCTCATTCAGTTCCGGCGCAAACCGGCGGTAGGTCTCGATAAAGGAAGAGTCAGTGTGCTAGCGACTAGACCGAATGGATGCTAAGCAAGCTGTAGTACCTGATCGCTTCCGTGCATACGAAGCAGTCTCACCGGAAGTGCGTCAGATTCCATGAGTTGCCTGACGTTGTCGTTGTCGGCCCACGTTACCTTACCTGGGTAACAACCGACGTGACTCTGAACCACTTCTATGCCAACCATCATTGATATTCTCCTCCCTAGCCAACAGCGTGCAATATTCATCATGATTCATTGCCCAATTCTATTTCCTTTGCAATTCTTCATTACGACACTTCTTTTCTCTTATTTCCGATTCATAACCAATCATTCTGCAGGGCTAGGTTTCGGATTGGTGAAGATCCCTTACAGTCGGATGGGTGGCTACTCTATGTGGTTGGATAGGTGAAGCATCTACATTCTACAAAGTTGGATTGAAGACCCATTGGTGACCCATCCATAGAGTCAAATGGGTGAACATCCCATTCGGATGGTTAACCACTCTATGTGGTCAGATGAGTGACCCAATCATTTAAACGTTGTAGAATTAAAAAGATGATTAAGTATTTGAGTTTATAAGAATGAAAATTGATTTTCTATCTTGTAGAGCCAGGGAGTAAGATAAAGCAGCTAATTACTGACTCAGCTAATGACACTTATTCTCGAGTCCTTCTCAAGCTTTTATCTTCCTCCCACTCTTGTAGCCCGATTTCTAATCTTCAGCAGCAACAGATTGATTTATCAACACGGACCTTTCACCGGTCGAGTTATGACACGCGATTCCGAGTTTGCATGTGGAGCAAGTGAGAAGAACGTTGAGGCGACAGTCGCGGGTCAGCTGAACGCTAATTTATTAGAATGTTTATGTGTTACTCGCCGCTCGTTATCTTTAACGTACGGCCAAAGCGCGCTGAAGTTCGACAAGTACCGATTGCATCGCAACTTACATGGAACTATAAAAAAACTACCAGTGATAAGAAATAACTAGTTTCTTTTAACTAGTCACTTTGTTGGTAAAGAAAGTGGAAGACAATATTTAATTATGTAAATAAGTAACGAATAGGGAACTCAATTCTAGAGAATGAAATTTCAAGGGATTTATACCGATTTCAACAGTTTTAAGAGACATGAAGTAATTGATATAATGTATAGAATTCCTGAAAATAAAACAAGAATTCAACGATCAAATGACAAACACCACAAAATGCTCCTATTAAAATTCCTAAAAAAAAAAAATTTCTTTGCACAAAAATAAAAAAGAGGAAAGAAAATTTTTTTTTTAGGAATTGCAATAGGAGCATTTTGTGGTGTTTGTCCAAATTTGATCGTTGAATTCTTGTTTTGTTTTCAGGAATTCTATACTTTAACTTGATTATTGGACGTTAAATGGGATTTTGAATTAGATTTTAATCCAATTTAAAATTCTTAAATTTCAATGAAGTAATTGAACAAATTTTAAAGGATTTTTAATATTAATAACATATTTTATAAGATTATAAAGAATTACATGAGATTTAAAAAAATTAGGGCATTTCAAATAATTTTTCAGGGTTTCCAAATATTGCAAGGGACTTCAAAGAATTTTTTAGAATTTCAAAATATTTCAAAGATCTTCACAAGATTTGAGGGATTTCATAGGACTTTCAAATATCTCAGATTTTTACTTATTTCTACAGAACTTTAGGAAAAAATTAAATTTTATTTCAAGGATTTCAAAATTTTAAAGTTTTGAATGAATTTGAAGATATTAAAAAAATTTCCAGAAATTCAAAAGAGTTTTTGGGATTTCCGAAAACTTTCTAGGATTTTGAACAACTAAAAATATTTCAAGAGATTTCATGAGGAATTTTAGAAGATTTAAAGGATTTTATTGAATCTCCAAGGATTCCAAGGGATTTCAAACATTTCTAAGGATTGAGACGGTTTTTTCAGAACACTTTTATGAATAATTTTAATTTATATTCAAGGGATTTTACCTAATTTCTGGAGAACTTTGGGGAATAAGTTAAATTTTGTTCGAAGGGTTTTTTTTTTACGGATTTCAATGATTTCAGCCGATATGAAGGAATTACATTTTTTTTTAATTTTTCAATATTTTAAAGATTTTAAGTTATTTTGAAAAGTTCCAAAGAATTTTACCAGATTTAAGGGAATTCATAAATTTTTGCTATATAAATTTCTTTGTAGTTTCTCCACTTTTTACAATAATTAATTCAATATTTATGCACGATTTGTAAAGATTATGATTATTTGATTATTATTATATTGTTAACTTTTCAATTATTTTTTTTGATTAAGTGTTATTCCTACATTAATAAGAAGCAGTCTTAGGAAAAAAAAAATTTCATCTTAAAACAATGGACTTTCATTTTAAAAAAAAATTGAAAGAGAGACAAAATTGCAAAAAGAAAACGAACGTACAATTCCTTTTCAATTGCGATTCTTAAAACCCACTTGTATTTGTTTCTAGTAAAAAAGTCAGTTTCATTTTTGTTTTGATTTTAATACGTTTTTTAATTTTTTTTTAATTTTTGAATTTTAATTTTTTTTAAACATTGTTCAATTTTCAAGGAATATTTTTTAAACTGTTAACTTCGTTTATTTCTCCCAAAGATTTGAGAAGCTTTTTTTTACAGTTCGTTTCTAAAAATTTATAGAATTTTCAATTCGCAAAACTTGATAAAAGTTACAGAACCGTTTCAAGACTGAAAAAATTATTTCTAAACAAATGAAGTATCTTCCTTTATTTTTTAATATTTAAAATTTAGATTCCATTTAGCTCGATTTACCCAATCTAATTTAGAGTGATTAAAACTGTTTGTATACACACATGGTACATGTATCTCACACAATGTAGAGAGAAATCTCGGGTCCGATGATTTATGAAGAATTAATTATTTCTCGATTCGCGTGTGATAAACCACTCTGGAGCATTCGGTCGCCTCATGATATCATGGAGCAACATATCATGAAAGCTTTCAATTAATTAAAAAATATTTTCTCGCCTCACCCTAGCCCCATGAATATTTAATTCACTCCGGTTGGATCTTTTATTTTATCAGGAATCGCGAGTCTGCGCGGAAGCATTAGATCCGAGGTGCGATTTAAAAAAATGTATCGCGAGTGGAAAGCTTTACATGATGACTTTGTGAAACTCTTCGCCTGAGGAGATTGCTAGAGAGATTGATCAGAGACCTGGGTCGGAGACGTGTTGCGCCTCCTACCATTCCCTTCCTCACGGAGTAAGTCACGCTTACCCCGGAATGGATATGGCTTAATGGTATAATAATAATAATAATATGCGAATTTATTCACTTACCCATTGAAGGGATAACTCGCGAAGGCCGCATCGTACGGATGCGGGTAAACCGATGGATAAGGCCACCCCGCTGCTCCGGCGCCTAGGTTTTCTTTCAAATCGAGTCCAGCAGCCTGAAACATATTTTTCATTAATTCAGGGTATCTAGCGTATCTTAAAAAAATGTCAGGACTTTTTCAGGTTTTGCAGGACAAAAAAAAAACATTTTTCAAGCTAAATTTTTTTTACAGAAAAAAAAATACTTTTTATGAAAAAATAGTTGAATTTTTAACCAAATTGTTGAACTTTCAACATACAAAAATGAATTTTCAATCAAATGATCAAATTTTAAAGAAAAACAAAATTTTCAACGAAATAATTTAATTTTTTAGAAGACAGTTCAATTTTTAACAGAAAAACGTGAATTTTAAATCCAAAATGATGCATTTTTTGTTCAAATAGATGAATGTTCAACAAAACAGTTGAATTTTCAACCGAAAAGGATGACTTTTTAACAAAATACTTGAATTTTCAACAAAATAGTTGAATTTTAAAACAAATATTGGAATCTTCTACCTGCAAAAATGAATTTTCAACCAAATAATCAAATTTTTAAACGAAAACATTAAAGTTCAAGCAAAAACAGTTGAATTTTCAACACGAAAAGTTAACTTTTCAACAAAAATATAAATTCTTAACAAAAATTTAAATTGTTGATTTTTCAACCAAAAAAAACGAATTTTGAAAAAATAGCTCAATTTTCAACCAAAGAGTTGAATGAAAAAAAAAACAATTTTTTTAAAGAAAAAAGTTGAATTTTTCAACCTACAAAGATGAATTATTTTCTATCAAAGAGATGAATTTTAAACTAAAATTTCCAACCCAGAAGATTTTTTTTATAAAAATTTATTAAATTTAAAAATTTAATAATTGGAAAAATTAAAGAAATTTCTACATCAAAAATTAAACAAATAATCCCAATTTAAAAAAAAAAATGAATAGAAAATGGTAACCGTAATAAGGAAATATTATCAAACCCGCACTCAAAGGAAGATTATTTATTACGTTTTTTTTTTCTTAAAAAAAAATTTAAGTTTCTAACCAAAAAGACGAATTTTCAACAAATGAACTTTCAGGACAACAGACGAATTTTTTGTGAAACTTTTCTGCCAATAAAGACGAATTTTTAATGAAAGATCAATTTTCAATAAAAAACGGACAAGTTACATTTTCAGCTAAAAAATTAATTATAAATTTTAAAAAGTAAAGAATTTTCAATAAAATAGTTAAATTTTCGACCAAAGGGATGAATCTTCAAAAAAAAATTTTTTTTAACCAAGTGGTTCAACTTTTATCCAAGTAGTTTAATTCTTAATTTGAAAAATAATTTTCAGCCGAAAGTGCAATAGTTATATTTTGAGTTGAAAAAAAATTAATTCCCTAATAAAAAAAATGAGTTTTGAACAATGTGGTTAAACCTTCAACAAAAGAGATGAATTTTCAACAAAATAATGAATCTTCAACTGGAATAATTACATTTTCAATTGAAGAAATTAATTTGCAACCAAGAAAAACGAATTTTCAACTAAAAAGATGAATTTTCAACAAATAAAGTTATTTCATTTTTCGTAGATATTTTAAACAAAAAAGATGACTATAAAATTGTTCAATTTGCAACCAAATAATTAAATTATCAACTAAAATTGTAATCGTGAGGAGGAAGCAACTTAAAATATTGAAAATTTTGAATATTTCTTTCCATCAGGTAAAAATTTATAACTTTTATTTAAACAAGAATGTTTAAATTTTAATTACTCTTCCAGTTGTGGAACACCATAAAGAATATTTCCTGTAAATTTAATTTCAAAATTGTAAGAATTGGTTGAATTGCGGCGAGTTGAAGTCAAAAAGGACAAAAATTTCCATCGAATTGAGTAAAATGGAAGTGAAGAGAATTCAAAGCGAATTCAATTCTAGGGAATTTAGAAGAATTAAAGGGAAATAAAAATTTGATGAAATTCATAACAATTTATACAAATTCAAGGAAATTCTAAAGAATTTGATAAAATTCGTGAGAATTCAATGTGAGTTTAAAGATTGATAACTTTTGTTTAAATATAAACATTTATATGTTGTTCACTCTAACACACGCACAATACCAGAAATAATATTTCCTGTAAATTACATCTAAAAATTCCGAGAATTTGCCGAATTATGGCGAGTTAAATTAAAAAATGACAGAAGAATGCATTTTCTAAAAAACGGGGGTTTTCGGGTTTAATTCGAAAACGGGAAAAGTTAAAAACTTTTTCCCAAGAGAAAAAAGATGCGCAATTAAATTGCCTGTAAGAATATGTCCTTATTTCTCATTAAATTATTAGGAAAAAGTTTGAATTATGTCAGGAAAAAAAGAAAAATTGCAAGGTGGATCTGTGAGAAATTTTAGGTCAATCCAGGGGCTCTGAACTGTTAAGGTCATGGAAGCCATGCAAAATTAATGTCAACGCAAGAAATCGAGTTCATTGCGTCTTGAGCAAAGGCTTTATCGGGCTTCCGCGTTCTTACCTCCGTTGTTTAAACAAATAAAAAAAAATAAATAAAAAAAGCCGATTTCAGATTGTTCAATCACAATAAACCTGCAGATTATCGAATATTTTATGGATTTATAATATATACGATCGATGAGTTGATTTTATAAATTATAAACACGAAAGTAAAACTGTTCGTAAATTGTTTGTAAAGAGCCACGCAACTTTGCAAAACACGAAAATTGCGTGTCGATCAATTTAAATAATAACAAATGTTTGATAAACTTCTGATATATTTTTAACTTGTTGAGTCAGAACAAATTAAATTAAACAGAAAAAAAAATCGCGATGCACTTCAAACTCTATCGATTGATTTTAGGAACCGTTCGAAAACTGCTTCACGCTATTTTGAAGAAAAAAATTAATTTTATGATAAATCTTCAACAAAATAGTTGAATTTTCAACTGAAATTATGAATCTTCAAGCAAAAATAAATCATTTTTAACAAAGAAGTTCAACTCTCAACGAAATGGTTCAATTTTCAATCAAAAAAGTTTTTTAAAATTTTTTAACAAAATAGTTCGTTTTCAACCAATTATTTGAATTTTTGAACCAAAAAGACAAATTTTCAGAAGACAGTTGAATTTTCAATACAAAAGGCCTAATTTTCTTTAAAAAAAAAGTTCAACAAAAGAGTTAAATTTTTAACCAAATAGTTTAATTCTTAATAAAATAATTACATTTTCGACTAAAATGATAAATCTTCAAAACAAAAACTCTCAATAAAAAATATTTATTCCCCACTAAAAATATGATACTGGATATTTCAAGCAAAAAAAGATTTTAATTTAGAAAAAAAAACAGTTGAATTGAACCAAAAATATGAATTCTGAATACAAAATGTAATAGTTGATATTTCGACCAAAAAATATTTTCATTTCAAACTGAAAACAGTTTAATTCTATTAAAAAGACGAATTGAAAAAAAATTGAAATTGAAAAAAAATTGCAACCAAATTATTGAATTTTTAAACCAAAAAGGCGTATTTTCTACAAAACAGTTGAGTAATCAACTAAAAAGTTAATTTTAAACTAAATAGTTGTATTTTCTATGGAAATAATAGAATTTTCAACCCAAAAAGGCGATTTTTCCAAAAAACAAAATTTATTTATACACCAAATAAGAGGTCGAAACTGAAGAAGAATGATTTACAGAACAATAAAAATTTGCAACCAAAAAATATGTATTTAAAAAAAAAAAGTTATTTTTCAACCAAATAGTTGAATTAGAAAAAAATCAATTTCCAACCAAGAAAGACGAATTTAGAATACGATATATAAATTTTCAACCAATAATGGAATAGTTAAAATTTCAGTCAAAACAATTAATTTTGAATTAAAAAAGAACAAAATAGTTCAATCTTCAAATAATAAAATGAATGTTTAACGAAGTAATTTAATGTTTAAACAAGTATTTGAATATTCAAGCAAAAAAGGTGAATTCTCAACGGAAAATGTAATAGTTGAATTTTCAACTACAAACGATCAATTTTCAACAAGAAAAAAAAGAATTTTCAACAATATAGTTAAATCTTCAACCAAAGAGTAGAATTGTTAACCAAATGAGATTAATTCTAAACAAAAAATATATTAATTCAGTTCGTATTTTAGCAAAAAAACGAGAAAAAGGGGAAGTTTTTTGAAAACAGGGAGAAAAAGAGGATTTCTTCCAAAAAGGGGAATAGAGAGAATAGGGGAGACTAACTGTAATTGTAAAATAAAATCACTCATTTTTATTTTTTGAACCATTTCAAAAAATTTATGGTTTCAATGTATGAACGGCCCCTTAAGGGCATATAACAGTCTGTCACGTGACCAATTATTATGATTATTATATTCGGCGGCTTTAGAATAAAAAAACGAATATATTGTGCTGAAATTTAGGGAAATTTTTCAAAATACAGTCTGGTCCATTAGAGTTTCTATTTTTTTCAAATAATGTCATTGTATTAATTCTATTTTACCCAGGGCACTAAAGCCCTGTTCTCACTTACATTCCAAATTAAAAAAGTAATAAAATTGTACTATTTAAACAAAATAAAGACTACCAAAGGGCCAGAGAGACTTGCGCTTATATATTTTGAACCATTCTTCAAGTTTTAGCACACTATATTCATTTTTCTAATTATAAATCCGCCGAATAACATGTGGTCACGTGCCAGACTGTCAGACACCCTTAAGGTTAAAATCGTGGAGTGATGTATCTTCGTGGTTTGAATTGGAGGATCGGAAACAATATTTATCATCTCTTGAACTCAGGAATGCACTTATCGAGATTCTATCGTCCAATCACGAGTGTTAATAACGCGATGACTGTCGTCCAGATCCGGAGGTTATCGGACCACACAAAGAGCCGAAGAAACTATGCCGTGCAGCATTTATTATGAATCCGTCGTTTTAAAGGAGCATACAGTGGAACACTGTCATGGCACTGATGCGTTTTTGTTATCTCCGTCGTTAACGATCGAATTTACGACAGTCCACTCAGCGCACAAGAGCACAAAATAAGAAGGACAATATTCTTCATATTCCTCAGCTCTACGCTTTGTTTTTGCCCCAGAACATAAAACTTGGCTCGAGAGCAACCATTTTTTCGTCCAAACTCGACTCAAATCACCGCTTTAAATAAATAACTTAACTATTGATAAAATCCGGAAAATAAAAAATTCTTCAAGAAAAATATCTCATCAATATGTACATTCGCTTATAGTTTTTAACGTTTATACCTTAACATTTATATGTCTTTCACTTTCTTTCCCCTTTTGGGAATTTTTTTTGGGTTTGGCCTGGATCCGAGATAAAGAAATGTTTAAATTCGAAGTGAGTTGGCTTGATTCAGTTTAAATATGCAGGGCTATTACAGCTTAATTTAATTGAAAAAATCTCCTATTTAAACCGAAAAACTGCCTATTTTCTAGCCAAAAAAGTGACTAAAAGTTTCCCAAAATTTAAGTCACTAATGTGCATGAATAATGTGACTAATGTTCTTTTGAATTCAAAATATTTTGATAAAATTGGTAGGAATTCCAGTTGAATTTTTAAGAATTCAGGATAAATTAATAAGAATTCATGATGAATTCAAAACGATTAAAGTTAAATTCAGAATAATTTAAATGAATTGGAAAAATACCATTGGTTTCAGTGAAAGAAGGAACCAAAATGTCCATTGAATTGAGTCAAATGGGAGACAGCATTATTCAAAGCGAATGCAACAATATTTAAGTGAATTTAAAACAAATTCAAAAAAATAAAAAAAGGAATTGAATAGAATTTGAGTTAATTTAGAGGAATCAAAGGCAAATGAGAAGAATTTGATGAAATCCATGAAAATTCAGGGTGATTTTTCTAAAAAATCAAGTGAATTGAAAAATATTTGAAAAAATGCATTGAATGCGTCAAATTTGGAATAATTTTGAAAAATTAAAGGGATTTTAAAAGAATTTTATGAAATGCCTAAGAATTCAATGTGAGTGAAAAGACTTCAGGGTAAATTTAAAAATGTTGAATCTAATTAATTTAGCAGAATTTAGTAGAATTGAGTGAATTTAGAATAATATAACTAAATTCAAAAGATTTCAGGGAAAACTAAAAAAAATTCAAGAGAATTTCCAAGTATTCAAGAAGATTTAAAAGAATTCGGGATAAATTAATGAGAATTTATGGTGGATTCCAAATGAATTTACATAAAGTAAAACTTTTTCTTAATTGGAAAATATTCCCTTTATTTCAATTAAATTGGACTGAATTGAAAGCATACAAGGAAATTCAAGAGAATTCGATGAAATTCATACGAATTCAAGATGAATCAAAAATAATTCAAGATGAATCAAAAATAATTCAAGATGAATCAAAAATAATTCAAATGAATGGAACAAAAATGTTAAAATCCAAAAAAATTAAATTGAATTCAGAGACCGAATTAATTTCAAATCGGGCAGGCGAATCAGACGACACCTATCTTACCGAATTTCCGAAAAATTTGTATTGCCAATGTTATGGGTATTTGAATTCAAAAAATTGAAAATCCGGATTATTTAAAAGTCCTGAAAATTTCTGTTCAATGTGTGATATTTTTTAATCTAAGATATAGTTATGAACCTTTTTCTTTCTGATTCTGATGGAATTTCTCATCCTCTTTCAAAATCCGTTGGGAAATTTCTAAAAACTTGAACATCAAATCGCTTTCAAAAAAGTTCCAAATTGATAAAATAACGGCGGTTTTTCTGAAAATTTTTAGTCAATTCACTCAAAAACCCAACCTTTTTTTATTTTTTTTATATTCATCCTAATTTAAAGAGTATATTCCATGATAGTCTGCCCTGTGCCATTTTTGATATTTTTTGGATTTTTCCAACGAATTTCGAAAAAAGACCAGAAGTTCTGTCAGAATCCATAAGAAAAAGAGAAATTATTATTACCCATATTCAATTGAAAAATATAACACTTTCAACAAAAATGTTGACCATTTCTTCTGGGACTTGGGTTTCTTTTTTGGTTTCTTTTTTGTAATTTATTAAAAGAAAAGTGAATTAAGTGATTTGATGACTTTTAAAATGTTTGGAACTCTTTTAAAACAGGGGTTCATGGAGGTGAAATATTGAACAATTGTCAAAATATCAATGGAATGTTTCTCGAATAACACAAGTAAATAAATTAATCGATGTTTTGCGATTGTGCGAGGTTGTGCGTATGACGAAATGATCTCATCAGAAAACATTAATCCATATTAGTCAACAAGAACTCAATTTGTTTGACAACATTAAAAAGAAGTTAATGTGTAGTGCCTAAGAATCATGATCTCTGATTCTGTTCTCGAGTTAATTCTGTTGAAAGTTCAAAATTTTAATTTATTTAAGGAGTCAGAACAAACATTCCGCTCCATATTGAAGATTAGCATCGAGAGAAAGAATCAGAGACCATGATTTTGAAATACCACAAATAACCTTCATTTTAATATTGACAAACAAATGGACTTCTTATTGACCAACACGGATAAATCTTTCCTCCTGAGGAGAGCATTTCGTCTCTCGAAACGTTTACTGTTTGACACAAAGGATCTTCTCTGCATCGAGGTCTTTTTTGGTATAATGTGTCATTTTACATCCAGTACACTTTTTATTGCTAGCAAATAATAAATTAAAAATACTTACAGTTGGGGTGTAGAAGTGACCTTGCTCAGCCAAACCGGGGAAGTAGGCAGCCATTCCTTCGGATGCTGCAGCCGCAGCTGCAGCTGCATAAGGTGCACTGTACATCGACAATGCCGCGGTTGGAATACCACCAAGTCGCTGATAACCACCAAGAAGTTCATATTGACAAGAGCACACGGTATTTCCCGTCAATGGATCGGTATAAATCGGTCTACCAGTGTCGCAGCATCTTCCACCCGGTGGACCACCAGCCGACGGAGGCGGATGGGGTTGAGACGGACTCACGGAAGTCGTCGGACTTCCAGGGGGTCGGACCACTGCACTCGTCACAGCCATTCTCGCGGTTTGTAAACTAGGATTATTCAATGGATGAGCTGCGCTTCCCAGAGAAGACGCACTACTGACGCTCAAAAGCGGCGCCGACGCCGGCGAAGGTGATGATGCTAACGATGCGCTCACTGTCACAGGACACTGGAATCAAACAAAAATGTCTACATTTAGTCAATATATCCTTGAAATATAATTTTCACTTCTTAAAACTAATACACAATCATGATTTATAGAGTTTGAGTCAGAGAAAGACAAAACAGATCATAGCCGAGCGGGAAGATTCACAACATCTAATTTAAAGTCCCGAGTTCAAATCCTCATAGGAAACAAAGTTTTTTGATTCTTTTATTATATTGTTACTTCTACATTCAGTCTCGTCACGTTAGTGAAACGCAGAATATCATTGGCCCAAATAAATATTGCAGAGGATTGCAATAGGGCAATTAACGAGTGCGCATTATATGCATATTATATGCATGCTAATAGAGTTTTGCATTATACAATGTAGAAATGTCATCGCGCAGAAACGCAAGAAAAAATACAAACACGCAATGCATATAATGTCAGAGATAATGTGATTTAAAATTCGTTTATAATAGAATCAGAGATAGCATACTTTAAACTCATTTAAGCGTTGTTCTCACTTCATAAAGTGTTTTTATCGCTGGCTTAAATCAATTACGATATTAAAAATGTAGCAGAGAACATGGAATCCAATTTCTTTTCAAATCAAACATAAAGTGTAGACAGGAACAGCAAATTGGAGTCGAAATAAATGTTAGCATTCAAAAATGAAACATGCTATTACGTCTATAATTAGATACGAAATTATACAGTAATTAGTCTAGGAGCACTGGAAACTACGATATCTAGTCTACAGTTCAATATGGAAAAATATATAACATATTAGGCGTATTGATAGTGCTTTGCAACTTATGTTAACGACTTTGACGTAACTCGAATAATGTTGGTACGCTCAATTTTACAAACTATTATCCTCATTATTCTACATTTTCTTCTTATCATAGACTTTCAACTATCAACAAAGTATTTAAGCAATATATAAAGACAGTTCTCCACGAATAAAGAAAAAAATAGTTTCGTAAAGTTGCATATTTATATTACTGCCAGCTTTATAGATTTCTTTATAAATATTTAGATTTGAATGCTGATACACTTTTTTACTCAACACTTTACTATAATGATGTTTTTACCCACGATGTATTCGAAAGCGTCAATTTTTGTCACAGATTTCTAATTCTAATGAATCTCGGATATCACCCTGAGGCGCTTTAATTTGAAATTTTGTGATTCTTTTGCTTCCACCTGTGGAATTCATTCTAATGGTCAAAAAATAATGCGTTCCAAATTTCACCCAAATCGGTTATTATTTACTGAAGTTGGATGTTTTTAAAATTAAAAACATTCAATATTCAAATTAGGTTCTAGCGCCCTTTTTAACTATATTTAAAGTTCCTTTTACAGCTCTAAAATTAAATAATAGATGCATCATCAGCCTGTTATATTGGAAAATGATTAATCATTATCAGCTGAAGAAACATTTCAATTTTGAAAGTATGATAAATGTTATTATTAAAAAAACTCAATTCCATTTATCGAAAACCCAAATGTCAAAACTGACCATTTATGTTCAGCTGTTAAAGAAAATTTGATGTTTGATAGAGGAAAAATTTAATTTTTTTGCAAATTAGCATTTTGAAATACTGAATACATGTTACATATTATCCAGCATCCTAATAATATTGATC
This sequence comes from Andricus curvator, assembly GCA_932195095.1. NCBI lineage: Eukaryota > Metazoa > Arthropoda > Insecta > Hymenoptera > Cynipidae > Andricus > Andricus curvator. The sequence goes on along the minus strand of CAKNYM010045839.1, from coordinate 22,051 downwards.
AGAACAAGAGCACAACCAGCCTATCCGAGTATCTAAAAGGACAGCTGCTCCCAAAGGTTTTTCTCCCTTCCAAGGATCAATCGAGGGACATCTAGTGGCAACTGACAACCGGGAATATCACCCTGCCATTATATTATTTTTTCTCCCGAAAGGTAAACCCCCGCTTAAGGTCAAACATAATACCCAGCCTCATTAATTCCATATCAAACACTACGACTAAATAGATTAGCGGCTTGAGTGCCTTTCGCTTGCTTTCGCTTTTCAGGCCCTAAACAAACCCTGCCGAAGGCCCTCGTACATACATATATCGCATCATCCATGCCTCTGGAAGACCCAAACATATTGTCCTTCCCGAATTTGAGTACCATGGCCATCATGTGTTAGTGTATTTGTATACATGTGTGTGGAAAATGGTGTGAGAGCTCTTGCATCATGTGGGTCTCCTAATAAATGTGTGTGTATGTTTTGTGTGAATGTGTGTGATTGTGTTTCACATTGTGTTACCGCGATAATGCGTGTCGTTGCTGCGAATTCGAGAACCAACTGTCGCAGGACATGCGAAGCGAAGGGATCACCGAATTTCTACTCACATGCATAGACATATATGTACACATTTATACACATAATCACACAATATACACATAATCACACAATATACACATGCATGAGTCTTGCACTCGGATCTCATTGCCAGTTACATGCTATAAGGTGCTGAGTTTTAACGACGAGATTCACGTCAGCAAGAGGTAATAAAAGTAATGAGAGAAGGTCATTTTTGCAAGAAGAGGAACTTTTATTAAAAAGCAGCTAGGGTGACAATAAGTGTTGATTACCTGAAAATAGAGAAACATTTAACTTTCATTTGTATCCTACTTTATTTGCAAATTAGAATCTAATCTTTTAAGATTTGCGAATAAGATTTCTACAACTGCATAAAACTACCATTTTCTTATTGGTCTTCATGTAATGAAGCAACTTCGAGTATCAACATAACCAATTAATAATGTACGTTCTATTTCAAATTTCAGATATTAAGTGAATTTCCTTATTAGTCATAAATTTAGATGTTTTTCAGAAATGGTGTGGTAAATTAAGATTTAATTTCGCCTCAAATGCTTGACCAAATGTCGCATAGGCTATACATTTTATGAAGATGAAACAGTTTTACATAAAGTCTTCTATAAAATGACGTGGCATAAAAGCTTGTCAAATGCATTAAGTGAATTTCTTTATCGTAATTCCTTATTTTTAGTTATTTCACGTTTTCACTTATGTATTCAAGTTACTGCTTAATTGCAGAACGCCTTATAATGTCACTCAGTACGCGCATGAATATCATTAACGAAACGATTCAGGGAATTAATCGATGACACACCAATGAGTTTTTTAATGCAGCTTGCAGCTTATCCTCGATCCTTTATAATAAAAAGTGACTTGCGATTAAGTACTTGATTAGAATCGATGTGAGTATGTAAGAGAAAAAGAAGAGGTAACATTAAGTTATATTTCTTTTGATTGGTGGATGCAAAAAAAGAAACATGAAGTTTAATTACTAAATTTGGTATAAGGAGCGAGATAAGGAGATATTAAAACGCAGTATCTTATTTATCGTTCCATTTTACGAAAGTGAGAAAAAGAGTTAACTTCATTTGGCCTTTCCTAAACGGTTTTTATTTTTACAATATTTAAAGCACACTTTCAGTGCAGTGAACTTCGGTGTCATAGGACTTATTACATATAGCTTACATAGCTTACACAGTAAACAGGATTTGATGCGACTTTTACAAGGTTTTAGTTACTCTTTTGAACGAAGAGGGCTTCCTTACTCTTTCATCACACATGCAAACATCTGATCGGTTTTTATAGGGAAAAAAGAGACCTTATATGACTCATGTATACTAACTAGTCTTACGATAGAATTATACTTAGCAAACGTCACTCCCGTAATGAAAAATAATCTTTCATTAATAAAAATGGGCCTAATTTGCCAAATTTTCCACTAATTGTATAAAAGACTATGCCTAGAATTTCATTATCAATTTTTTCCCAAGTTTGGAATTTCTTTTCCCGACACCGAAGCATTCCTAAAAATTCGCAACCGCAATGCAAATGCCCAGCTTCCATAAAAACCCAACACCATGTCCGTCAGGGAAACACGATTTCAAGCAATGCTCGAGCATTTTTTCTTTGGCGATCGAGCGATTCGACAAACTCTTTCGAAGAGGGATCGATGGCGGTGTTACGATAAAATTTCTCGTCCCTCGCAGAAGTCGAGGAGCGGTACCACCACGGAAATACAAAAGGTAACCGCCGGGAATGCGTTAGCATTCAGGATCGGTATGAGGGTTAAACGACGAAGCGTGTTGCGAGTGACCCGTAGGCCATAATTCAAGGCTTAGCCAGAAGAAGAAAAGGAGCAGAAAACAGGCAGACGAGAGGAGAAAAGACGAGAAGAAACGAGAAAAAATAAAAGAGGTAAAAATAAGAGGGGGAGGGAATAAAAAAAGGAGAGAGGAAGCCGAGAGCTGACTTACAGTCTTACACGTTGCGATCGCATCGGGGCCGGTAGCAAACCGGCAACTATATCACTCGGAACCAACACCTCGACGACGTCGCGGCAATATCAACGACCACTGATGGCACCTCGCGCAACCCAGAAAGCAATAATTATTATTCTAACGAGCCGAGCTCTCCGATATATATCGACGCATTAGCTCGTACATTCGCTTGTTTGTTTCTCGGTGCTGCTAATTGCCCCTCTCAAGAGGCAGCACATGGTATATCTTGTCGGAGTGCATAAAACCGGAATGCTGTTCGCTTCCCAGCAGCTGCTCAGAACCTTTGCTCTAGATGTGTCTTCGGTATCAGGAAGTATCCGAAAACACTTCTCAGACTGAGTGGACGATTTTTCAGGACTCTTTGGAATTGGGATTTTCTCAAAGAATCAGAGCAGACCGATTCCCTTGGGATGGTCGGGAGCTATTTTAGTTAAGGGGATGTCGCTTTCAAGAAGAAGAGACGTTTTTCTTTTCGGAAGAAAAGTTGCCACTCCAGATTTGTGGTCAATCAAGAGTCAGAACTTACTCAGCTTTCTACTTTAGATACACCGTACCGTGTAGAAATCGCTCTTTTACTGATCCTCACTTACTGTTACTGGAATCAGCGCTAAATATGATTTATTGAATTATAAATAATCGTTTAGCTTGGCGAGAGATAAATTAAATTGAATTGACGTCCAGACTTTGTCTAAATCTGTAATCTATAAACTAAATATACCCCGAGATAAAATAACATTTATCTACTTAATATTTTTATTGTTAATGATTGACGTCAAGATCTAAATCTATCTTTTCCAGTAAAAGCTTGATAAAAAACTATTTCAGGATGAGAAACATTCATAAATCAAATTATCATTTATTCAATTACGGTTCTTCAATTGAATCGATATCTGAAACCAACGACTGTGAGAGAACGAACTCATTTCAACATATTTGGCAACACATTATATGATGCATAAACAGAAAAGTCAGTCAATATTTATTTCATTGCAGATAACTAATTATTGAAACTGACGAAAGACTTATTGATTCAAAACAAAGTGAAAGATCTTAGGATATGTTTTACGCATGCCGGAGTTTAATAACAACTGTGACTTCATTTAGGTGTCACAAAAACTTAATACAAATTATTACAAAAGACCCTAATGTAAAAAAAAACTTCCTTAATTGAACACATTCCAACTGAAACAAATCGATTAAATATTTATCGAGCAGAGAACACGATAACTTTACAAGCGCCAATCTTATTTATTACGATCAATGCAAAACCACACAGCAAATAGAGTCTAATGAAATGTTAGATGCATTATAACCAATAACATGTAAAATGATAAACTCTCCAAGTACCATACCTCAAGCGCGAAGGAAAACGAGCTAACAAGTCGTATAGTCGCGGTTGTAGCAATAAAGAATGAATGGAATTATTGCGACTTGTGCTACTCGCGTGGCTCAGCAAAGAGTGAATGCGGCGAAAAACCATAGCAGAATTCGATTACAGGAGGCTAGAGGGACGCGAAAAGCTAATTAGTATCGAAGACAAACTGGTAAACTCAACGACACCTATACCAACTTGTAGAAAATAGTCGGAAATCCTATCCACAAGACTGGACTCGCATACAGGACTCGCAACCTTCGAAAAACTAATATTGCCTCCTTTGGTTCGATCGACGGATGATCGATCGACATCGATCATCGAGAAAAACTTGCCTGCTTCTGTGTCTCTCTATACATCGATACTCGCGCCCGTTTACTGCATACCGCGCCTAAAGAAACGCTTAATCTATTTTAAGTCTCATTTTTAAATCCCAAAGGTATTTTACTTCTTGTGCATACAACATGAATCGATTTATATTTTATGCCCTTCTATATCATGTGATCTTTTATATGTTACGCTCGTTTATATTATATCCTCTTTTGTGTTTTGCATAGAATTACGTTGATGTTTTGACAGTGGAATATGAATGAGAAATGAAACAAGAAACGGTAATAAATAACGGGGTAAATCGCATTTAAGTGTAAACGGCGGAATTTAATCCGGGAGACTTTGCAGGTCGACTTCCGAACACCAGGATCTGGAATATGCACATACAAATGTGAAAGAGGATCTGGCGCGCTTATAGGTTATATCCACTGTAGACACAGATGCACCGGTGTTTGCATTCAGAGCATTTGTCACGCGTGTCCCGCGACTAAAAGGTGAAAGGGACCGGTCCCTCTTTATGTGTACCGATGATGCCCTCTTTGCAACGAGGCCCAACCAAGTCAATATTGACTTCTGCCCAGATTGATGGACCTTCTTATGTACATAAAACCAAGCTCTACTCACTTATTTTCTTGCTTTCCAACCACAGACTTTCCCATCGTGTGAAACACCTATTTCCTAGGATTATACTCAAAATAAATTCAAGCATTCCAGGTGGAAAATATAGAAGCACCCTAGTATTGGAAAAAACTCTAATGATAACTGTTTTCTATATTGATCTATCCTGGCCAACAACTGGCGCAGTACAGGCCCAGCAGTTAATTTCAGTTAAGTTAACCACCGGCTTATTATGGCCCTGATGGAAGTTTCGGCATTGAATTTAATCCGTTTGAATCTGCTTGAATCTGTCTCAATAAAAATGAATTCAACCAAGTCTGATATTTATATCCACATGGCTTTGTATCAATCTGAATCAACTTTTCATTTCATGTGAATTCGTTAGCGGATTAAAGCTCATTTTCAATGAATTCACTATCATTCCGGTATAATTCTGATTGATTCCTTATTATTTTCAGACAGTTTTTCATTACACATTAATCAGAAAAACCATTACAAATGTTTCCGTTTTAAATACAAACTCATTCCGAATGATTACATTCCGTATTATTCTAAAAAGTTTTCATACCGTCTGAATCCATTATCATTCCGAATAATTCCGCATTACTTTCGCATAAGGTTTCCCCTTACAAATTCGTCCTTATTCAAAAAATAAATACCGCGCAATAAAAATTAACAATTTGAACATTTCAATATTATTGTGGATCGGAATGAATTTTTGAGTAGATGTCAGATTCATTCAGATTGGAACAGAATGGAAGGGAACGAATTTTTGTCACAAAAGTCCGATTCAATTGGTTTGAACAATTTTGAATTTTGTTTACAGTTCGGATTGATTCCGAATAATCTGATTCGACCCCAATTAATTATTTTCAGATACCTAAGGTTCAGCTGAAATGTTGTGGATACAAATATCGCATTTAAAAGTTGTCAGACTCATTATATTTGACGGATTCCGGCAGATTCAGATGCATTGTTTTTCATTCCTTTAACTCAATTTAAATCTCGCGATTGATTTTTTTAGGAATGAAGGAGGATATATTAACCTTGAATATCCATTATTCCTTTCGAAACTTTTTATTATTTTTAAGTGATATCTGTTCTTTCTTTTTGGTTTTCATTGTGAAATATGAAAGTGTGTCAACAGTTCGAGGTTAGTTGGAGAGGTTAACGAACCAAAATTTTGCAATAAATAATGCAAAAAATGTAAGTAAATGATAATAATTGGTACAAATTTGGAATAGGTAATTTTTTCAATATCAACGAACCGTCATTCCAAATTCGAATTTTTAAATTTTATTTTAAAGAATCTTCTTTAATATTTTGACATGTCATCAATCGAAGTATAACTTTTCAATTTAGTATCACACTTACTCCTATACAACCAAATTCAATAAATCATATTTAGCACAGATTCCGAGTAATTATATTAGTCTCTATATATCAGCTGTTCTTGAATTAGAACAGAAGCTTCATTCGAGTGTTGAAAAATCTAGTGGACTTCAAAATATTTCACAACTCAAGAATTTAAAAATAGTTTAAATTTCAAAGAAAAATTGATAACCGTGTTATCAAAGACAATTTCTAAACTGTTGAAGACCTTTGCTTTTAATCAGTATTCTGCCATTCGATATTGTAATTTCTTTGTAGAAGATAAGCACTTAAGGATGTATCAAGAACAATGGCTCATGTTATTTGCAATTCACGAGGTAAATAATTCCGAATTCTATTACTCATTAGTACTCGAAATCATAATAAATTATGCATACAGAACAGTTGTTAATTTCACTAGTCATTTTACATTAAACATTGAAAATGCAATCCTACTTTGTAAGATGAAATGGTAGTTTTAGAAAAATGACACAAGAAAGCCAATTCGAGTTCTATTGACGAATTTCGATCAGTGGAGTAGATCAAGTAGCTGATTAGCATAAATTACAGAACTGCCTTTGAAATGTTAATAGGTCTCTGAGTTTCTACAGGTGAAAAGAGCAGGTCGAATAAGGTGGATTTAAAGGTGCATCAGCGAGAAGGTGAGAATCGGACGTGGAATTGTGAGAGGAAGGTGGTACAGGAGAGCGAGGGCGGATCTGAGTCAGCGTGTGGATCGAGTACCGCCGAGTCAGCGAACGAAACAGCTAACTGCCTGCCGACACTTACTATACCGGCTGATTGTATCTGCCTAACCTATACGACGCCTCAGAGCCAGCTTGCATTATTGCCTTGGCCATTCATAATTTTTACGCCAAGTCTCGTCAATGAGACTGACTTCTGACGGTTCCTTAACAATCCGAGAAAACATTCTACATTATGCACCTATGCCATTCCATTCATGTCAAAACTTACAACACCGTCGGAAATTGTCCTGACTAGCTCGAGTTCTGTTAAAAATCACTGCTGACTTGAAACGTGATTACTCGTTCGAAAAAGAAGTGAGAAACGTTTTAAAAAAAGTTGGAAGGCCTATGAAATCTGCGTCAAATGACCCAGAATGGAAATGCATGACCTAGGAAAGTTTTAGCAAACATCTGAAATTTGAAACACAGTCTTTGAAGTCTTATCTTTAATTCAAGCCAATAAAACTTGAAAAATCTGTACGGGTTACCGAGATATGACTGAAAATATCCTAGCGTATCTGCGTCGAGATTCATTTCTTGGATTTTGTACCTCAACTTCAAATCGTGCGATGTCTCAGGAAAGTTATTATAAAAATTTAGAAAATGACAGAAAGTAAGCTCTCGAATCTTATCTTTAATTTGAATCAATAAAACTTCAAAAATCTTCAAGGGGTCCCGAGGTATGACTACAAATGTCCAAGCATGTCTTCGCTGTTTAAGCCAAATAAAACTCAACACAGATACGCTTGGACATTTTTCGTCGTATCGTCGTTCAAAAAATATTTCATGATGAACAGCAGTTAATACAATGACTTTTCTTATACACTTAATCGTTTTATCAACGATTTTTCAAACGAAAATAATTGTTATCGCATTTTTGAATTCAAATCAATTTTATCGCATTTTCTTGCTAAAATTCAACCGGAAGAACAATCCTCCGACAAAAAGTAGATTTTGCGATGGAAGAAAAAAAATCCCGATCCTAAATCAAATTCCCGTTTTTTTCAATTTCCCGGTCCTATAGAAACCCTGACAATAGTTTAAAGATATTTTAATTAACGGGATCTATTTAAAATCAGGCTGGTTCTAAATTTCAAGTCGCAGAATTTCTCCGTGAAAAAATATGTTATTTTCAGACAAATTTGGTGAAACGTATTTTTCCTTCAAAAAAATTAAAAATTAAATTCTTTTAATATAAGTAGCTTTAAATTAAATTAGTTATTTAAATTTTCTTTCCAGATTCTTGTGAGGTTTTTCGCCTTTTTCCAGAGTGGCCGCTAAACTTCATGTTCAAAATTCCCTGACTTTCCCCTGACGAATTTTTCATTTTCTATGGCCATTCATATTCAAATACCAAAAATTGAGAAACAATGATATTTTTTTGTAAAATATACTTTTTATATTTTCAAACAAATCGCGTTCATTTTAATAATTTTGAACTGTTTACAGATTTTCTAGCGGAAAAGACAATCTATAAAAGACAGTTTATAGAATAAATTTGTATCACTTTATTCTGGGACTTGAAGTATAAAATTACTATTGATGTCCTTTAGTGAAACTATGTTTCTTTGATTTTATGACCTTCAAAATGAACGGTATTATAGCTTTTTAACTCAATGAAACATGAAAAGCGTTTTTAATAAAAACTTAAAAAATTCCCGTTAGTTTGAAATTAACGAATCTATAGCAATTAAAGTTCCCCTCTACACTTCAGAATTGCAAAAATTTGATTTTCAGATTAGTCTAGAAATTAACATTCTCCCAATTACTCAATGTGTTAATTCGCTAAATACTTCCCTCGGCTTGTTTAAAGGCGTGGTCGAGCTGATCATTTAGAAATTAATAGATAAGTCGAATGTGATCTCGAGTTATATGCCGATGTATCAAGACAACACATGCTACCGTTTTATGAGCGTGGGCTGTATATTAATGAGATTTTGAATCAGAGAAGTTCCTTTATTCAAATTTCGTGGTCGCATGAATTTCCGAAGCAATATATCAAACTAATAATTAACTGTTTCTTCCATTTATTATCTATCCGAATAAAATAACGTCTTTCAAATATACGGAAAGCAACTGATCCTTTTGTCCAATTAGGACCTAATAAAAGAGCGAAAAAAGATCTTGAATGAAGATAGTGACACATGGTCTTGTTCTAATATTTTCCTTCGACTGATCTGGATGATTTTTTCTACTTGTTTCTCATAAGTTTGCACTTGCCTTATTCATTTTTCCTATCATTCATTTGCCGTGCATCCGCAGATAATAACACTACAGTCGTTCGACAGTCATTAACGATAAGTTTACAAGTTTTACAAGCCCCTGCATACACTGTTTGACTGGTTTCAAGGCACGCAACCCATAGTTACATCACTATAAATACCGGTTTCGGATAAAGTACTGCCATATTTCAAAATTTTAATTTGCCTCTCCACGGAAAAAAATGATCAGCTACAATTTCTCGTTGATGACGTTTCCATTTTGCAATTGAATAATATTGAAGATATTAACTGCACTTTCTGCAAATCTTGTAATTAATGTATAAAATGTATTTACCAGTAAGTAACTATTGAAAAGTTTTTGAGGAATAGGATAAATGAAATTGGCAGTTGGGCAGCAGGAGCCAAGAACATTTATGGCATCTAATAATATACAATTACATGATTTCACGCTCACGAAACGACTTTTTGCTCTTTAGCCACACGCGTCCAAGGGAAAAGTATAAATCTCCCTTGTTATGTTCGCAGTGAAGCGTTGGCTGGACGTAATTATTGGACTAACCGGCACGCTTCATCCATTTTGAAACGAGCTGCGTGGCTTGAGGTGAGCCAACACATACTCAGTGTACTGTACCTGGTATGTGCAAGCTATATATGTCTACCTATGCAACATGTCAGGACACGTGGTTTCCAACCTCAGATTTGCTAACGGGTCACTGATTTTCGCAATGGTCCAGAGATTTGATCACACGCCAGAAACATCTCGATAACTGTCTTATTAGCCTTGATGTCCAATAAAGATCTCGCACTACTTCACATTTTTATCATCCGAATCACAAGAAAAAATCTAGGATTTTCGAGCCAGGAATTTTCAAACCAGAAACTACAGAATTAATTTTCTCCTTTCTTGCAGCAGTTTGCGTGCAATTTAATTTCTCTACAATCTCAAGTTGACATCGACTTATTCGCTGCGTCGGCACGAATCCGAGTCTCTCGTGTGTACTTACACCGGCCGGAGATTAAGAAGTTAAGCCCACATAATTTTCCTTTTAACATTCACGAACTTTCACTCCAACGTTTCTTAACCTGAGCGATTAAGTAATGAAATTCACGGACTATTTTAGCGTCTCCTGTCAATTTTTTCAGTAAAAATTTTCAAGATTAAGAGGATACGATAAGAAAAGAACTACTTATGGATAATGTCCTCTTATTGGTTTTCAATATCAAACCCAACTTTTTCTTTTTACCTAACTTAGAAGCTACATTTAATCAAAGTGCAATTGAAGACTACCTTTTGTTCATTCCTAACTTGAAATCTAATGAAATTATTAGCCGCAAATTGGATTCTTGAAAATCTGTTTTACAAACAACGATTATCAGTTTGTATGAAAATGCATCAAGTGATGGAAACCTTAATTGTACAATGATTGTACTATCTTAAGATCAAAGGATGTGAAGATAAGCAACTCTGCACTAAATCTGAAGCAAATCTTGCCCTGATTTGTGCGACTTGACACTAATTCCACAGGTTTAGACGTAAACTTTACTGAACTTCAATGAATAATTCCATCCATCTTTCGATGTGAACAATTGCTCAATTTCTAGGATTGGCATTAACATTTCCGCTATTTTAATAAATTTAGCTACCTTGTATGAATTTTCCATCTGTGTCTGATCACATCATCGACAGCTAATTGTCAAGAACCTCCAAGGTTTTAAAGAAAGAGCTTAATGTTTGGCTAACTTGGATCTTCATCAATTATGTATCCAAAACATTCCCATTTTCAATCATCTTCTAATCATTACTTTTTAGTTCTCAGATTTTTAAATTATCTTTGTCATCTTTCATCTCTATCAATTTTGCAAGATCTTGTTCGCTTCGTATGATCACAAATCCGACTTAATTTCAACAATTCGAATTTGTTAAAGTTAGAACCTACCTGTAAATTTGGTGATCCTCTGAAGGAGAACTGTGACATGGTGTGTCGGCCGCTCAGGGCCGTGATGTTCGGGCACCGCTACGCGATCATCATTCCACGTCGTGTATTTTTTTTTTGCTCAATCACGAACACTAATCATAACTGATTGAAGGGACTAGGGTCACTATATCTTTGTCTACGCAGTTCCACTGGGATCCACTAATGCAATACATTCACAAAACTGAACAGGTGGCTATCCATTTAGTACCTAGACTATTCGATTAATCAGATCGACACTCACTCTTGCACAAATCACAGATCAGTTTCCCTCGCGGGGTTAATACAGAAGATCCAGTTGCTGGATCTCTCGATCTCGAAGGACTCGTTCGTAGCTTTTACGACACTGAACACGAACTTTCCGAAATGGGCCCGACGTTGTCACTCTTGGGGTAAGTATGAGACATTCAGCCAGGAAATATACGCTTGAAGTTCCTTTCGTCGGTCCCTGGCTGATCCGATCGGTGCGCCAGCTATGATCGGTCGCGACTATCGTCCTCCGAAACGTCGTTTCTTTTCGACAGAATCCAGTCCGGCCTCCGGCGAGGAGAGAGATGGAGAATGAGTGATATAGTGGGGTGTAGAGGGAGTGAGAAGAGGTAGCGCTTCGGAGAGAGAGGGACAGCTGAGCGTGAGGATGAGGGAGGATGTGGATGAGAGCGAGAGTGAGTTTGAGAGAGTCAGGAATAGAAACGGGAAAGAGATAGATAGAGGGAAAGCGTGCGCGTAGAGAAATGAAGGATATTAGAAGGATCAGGATAGAGACAATTGGGATGACAGGGATAAATCCGTGAAACTGAGTCCTTTTGATGATTCCTGATGATTCAGGATTTGGTCCTCCTTAGGCACAAATGTTTAAAATCGCTGATACACTCGCGAAACCGGAAGAGTAAGCGATATGTTGATTACCGTCGGTCCGCCGTTCTTACACGAGAGAGCACCTCCGGTTCCGTGGAGACTCTCGTGGAGGGCGCCAAGTACAAACTGGCGTGGCTCGACGTCGACCGTGGCGCGGCGTGTAACGCGGTGGCACTTGTCTTCTCTCTCTCACTGTGTTTCTCTTTCTCCGTCTCTGTCCACTAGTGTGTACGTGTCTCTCACTCCCTGTCTCTTTCCCTCTCTTTCTTTCACAGGGTCCGTCTCCCTCTTGCGCTTTTTTCCCGAGCGTTGAGGGGCGGCGCGGTAATCGGCTGGATGTCTGATACTCGCACACTCGGTAGCGTTCGCGGTATGTTGCAGTCTCACGCTTCTCTCGCACGTTGCCACCACGAACCTTCTCTCCCGCTTCCTCCTACTCCGAGTAAGAACCCGAAGAACGTAAGTTTCATCCACACGTTCACAACGATGACGGTTGATCGGTAAACCAATGTTCGGACCAAGGTGGTGGTGGTGCAGAGATCAGTAGTGGTGACGATGATGGTGGTAGTGACGCTACTGCCGGTCCGAGTGGTGGTGGCAGTTGTCGCCGTGGTTCTTTTCCTTCCTGGGAAAAGGGGCCGATTTTTGCGAGATGGTTTGCCCTCTTCTGCCGGGTGGGAGGGTCCAGAGACGACGGTGGGGACTAGGGTGCCACCTCTAGCCGCTGCTCTACTCTTCGCTCTCGCTCCCTTCCTTCTTGCTGTCTTCCTCTTTGTTACCGTGTGCGCGCTTCCACTCAGCACGGCATCCTCGTAGATCGAGAACGGAGCGGTTAGCACCGGCAAACGCGACAATAAAATATGGTGAGTCGGCCTGTGGGACCAGCAAACGCGATTCACATCCCCCCCCCCTACCCTTCTTCTTTCAATCCCTCTCACTCGCTCGACACCCCCTGTAGCCCCACCGCGCCGTCGCTTTCTTCCCTCTTCGTTCAGCTTTTCCGCAGTGGGGATGTACAACGCGCACAGGGTGGACCATAGAAGGGGGAAAAACTACACGACAATTTTAGTTCGATAGATCCCGAAGTTTAGCCGGCGGCGGCGCTGCTTTACTTGCACCGCTGACTTCTTCCCGGTAGTTTGTTCAATGCCCCTTCCTATTCCTTCTACTGCTATAACTATTACTCTACTACTACACATATTACTACAACTACACTACTACTTCTTGAAACACAACCGCACACTTCCCCACCATCCAGCTCCTCTCCGATGAACCTCAACCACCTTTAACCCCTTCACCCCCTTCTCACTTCACGCACAACGCGACACTTGACTACACGACCATCTCGCCATCCCCGTTTACGAGTCGCTGGCCTCTATTTCCATCCCCATGACCCCATCCTCAGTCCAAGATTTATGATCTCTCACATGCATCCACAGGACACTTCGTTCAACATTTAAGTTCTACCTTAATCAAGCCTTCAGAATATCAAGAAGCTTAGAAATAACTAATCAAACTCATATGAAAATTTTCTCCAGAATTAGGCCATGTGCAACCGAGCACTAAGATGCAGGACCAGTATTCGCGCAATTCCTTTCTACATTCTGCTGTCTTCTGGTATCTACTTGTCGCCTCCGACGGCTCGTGCTAATTCGAAATAAGGGGCGGGAAGGGGCGGCCGCGGAGGTGGAGCGGTTGAAGAAGGGTTGGAACAGAATCCATTTCGAGGAGGGAGCAATGCAGATAAACACACTACCGTGTCAACGAGATAGATCTCTTTTTTCCCAGACGACCCGTTTCGATATTTTTGTCAAAAGTACGTAACCGGCAATTCACCCACACTCGCAAAATGCTCTTCCTCGTGTCACGTGGGTGAACATTGCCGGACGGATAAATCGCAGAGTTCCCTTCCACAATTCTTTCCTGTCCCCACTTACAGAGAACGTGGAGCTTTGGTTTTTTCCCCTCCGGGGGCGCGGACAAAACTCGTCCCGCCTTCTCCTACGTCTCCACCTCCAGCACGAGTGGCTCAGTCGACCCTCCTCTAACTGCAAGCACAAGACCCTCGGTGCTACTACTTGGCGATTTTCCTCGACGCGACGGCCGCGACATACCGAGTGGGAGAAGGAGAAGAGACACACCGAGATGTGAAACATTAGTGTACCGTTTGTTAACACCGTGGTCTACACACTGCCTTCAAGAGAGCGAGAGTATATGGGACTGGGTGTGCGCGTGAGCGTGAATGCTGAGTTCTTGGTGTGCGAGGTCGTAAGGACTGGTTACAGGGAGGTGTGTGAGGATACATATGTGTCCTACAATCTACCATGTGTGCTACGTGCGCAACCATATCGGTGTGCTTTTACACGAATGTGCATGTTGAGTTACACCGCACGTATGTCCATGGGTAGTACTCTCACTTGGCTTTCCGCACACCCTACGGTTCAGCTTTCTCAGAACGAGCTGCCGAAATTTGTATAGACCATGGAGAGGAAATATCTTTTTGATGTAATGGATAGAGCGAGTTTTCGTCAAATAACGAGCTGAATGCTCGCTTTGATGTACTTAATTTGTTATCCAATTGTTGGAACTCGGTTAGGCGATGTCCTGTTGACGGGAGCACAAGCGGATTTTGCAAAGTGTGAATTGCTAAGTAGCTTTAGCTGTGACTATAAGGGGAAGTTGAAATGAGATTTGCATTTGTGGGTCTTTAAAAGTTACGATCCCTTTCGAAAATTATTATCACTGTAGAGGAAAATGTATTCCATAAATTTTTAAAAGGGAATTTCGATATTTTGAATTCCGAATTTTGTTACGAAATTTTTTAAACGGTCGTTAGAACCGGAATGGGTGTTACAAAATTAAGATTTTCAAGCAATTTTATATGTAAGGATAAGCAAAAGTTGAAATGGGATTTTCAATTGCGAAAGTTAATAATTACAACCTCATTCAGAAATAATTATTATCATTAATACAAGTTTATTATCGAACTCGTTCCCTTCAATTTTTTCAGAGTTTATCTCCTCTTATGTATTTTCTGAATTATATAGTTGATTAATCATCATCAACACAGTCCATGAAAAAATTTTGGCTATGGAAAACTATTATACTGGCCCACTTTTGTAATTAGATTGAATCCTTCACGAAGCTTAAACATCAAATTGATTTCTCGACCTCAATTTCCAACATTCCTGTTCTTATTCCTATTACTATTCTTAAATTATGGATGAGTACAGAGATTAGGATTTTCATTTTTTCCCGAAATTTTGTGGAGAAACAATCCGACGTAACCCAAAGCACATCACTACATGAATAGGATTGAAATGAACATCAACTAGCATTATTCTAATTTCGTAAAAATAAATCAAACCTTCTAAACCTAGCCTTAAACATCCTGTTGCTCTCGTTGCCCTTTTCTCAAGAAGCAAAGGTGATCCTTGGCGCAGCGCTGAGAGGCGACTGTATTCGAAACGGTCAATGACTAGTTTCAGTTTCAAAGGACGCATGGACTGACGAGGGAAGTTCCCGCTCAGGTGGCAGCACTTTTCAATCGCTGAGTTGAATGTTCCCTCTTTGGCATCAAAATGTCGGCGAAAGTGGGGATAAAACATCACGATTCTGTCGGAGGGGAAGAACCTATCCCCACCGAAGTTCTCATCCCTTCCAATGAAAGCAGAGTTAGGGGTGGAAACAGTGACTTCACACGGTTGTGTTGCATGCAACTCCATGTCTATGTGGTATTGAGAAACGGGAAAAGCGCGCGTGACGATTGCGCTTCGACAGACTATTTACAGTGTGCGACGAGGAAGGAGACTTTTACCTTTTACCATCCGCTTGGGAAAGGTTCATCCTCAATTTTCCAGAGGGCACTATTTGTCATAACGCATCTGCGTTTTCATTAATTTAATACCCCTTCAGCTTTGAGGTCTTTTTTATGAAATGTTAGTAAATAAATCGGACCATCTTCGAACAAATTGAATATATTTTTGCTAAAGTTGTAATGAGGAAAGGATGAAGAACCTAGATAAGTAGTGAAGTTTTGCGACATCAGTAACAACCCCTGGTAGCACATGCACTTAGTCATAAATCAACTCGATGGTGATAGGGTTGAGACAAGGAGGCAAGTTAAGAAGAGGTTAGGTGTACTACTTATAGAGTAAAGTGGATGGGAGTAAGGAGGGTGATATGAACTTGAGTGATTAATCTTACCGGATTGATTGCAAGCCTCTGCTTCCTGTGCCCTCTTCTCCCATAAATTACGTTATAAGGAGTGGCGGGATAATTAATACGCTGTAGAGGCCTGTCGCTGTCTCATGAGTACACTGTTAGAAATTTCTATAGCGATTTTACTATAAATGTAATGGAAGCAATATGCATATACGTGTAGTAAATTTAATATACCATCATCTGGTAAAATTAATATACATGTATAGTAAAACAGAGCGCGTGAAAGTTGAAAGTTCTTTGATGCACACAAATCTTGTCAAATATTAAAAAATAAAGTAATAACCTACAATTCATCGACTAAATTCATATTTATAATCAAAGTGCAACGTATAGGTGGGATTTTCTTCAAAATTCACTGTAAATGTCAGAATTTTAACAAAACAACCGCTGCTTTTAGGTTAGGTGTCTTAATTATTCGCTTAATTGAACTTTTCCACTTAAAACCCAGTATAATTTATGTTTAACTAGAAAAAAATATCATGCTTTATTATTTGGAATTAACGATTACTGCCAACATTAATTTTAATTTGTGTAAAGTGAATTTACCTGACTTTTCTAAGAGTTGACCAATATACATGTATATGAAATTTACTATGCAGCCTCTTAATTACTATTTCCTGGACCGAGTTTTTAGATTTACTATACAAATGTATAGTAAATCTATATTAAATTTACAAACATTTTTAACAGTGTAGTGATGTAATCTGCAACTCCATTTGGGGATTCTCTATTATCGGTATATCGGCCTTCACACGAATCGATCCGCTCGCAATAATTCAAGGCAGAAGCGACTAAAGCCCCAAATGTAATCTTAAAGTTCGGTAACCATCAACACGTGAAATATCTCAACTAAAAACATAAATATCAATTCAGACTCTTCAATACAAACAATTTCTTAATACAAAAGTTCCCTTCTACAATTCAAGTTGGCTCTTCTCTGTATAATCTGTATATTATATCAACACATAATGTGACTAAGCAATTGATAAAAATTGTTCACTCTTGCTCATGTGCCAGAATATTGACAGACTTGTACGTTGTCAGTATAATCTCATATCAATGATCGACACTCTTATCGTTCAAAGTGCCTGAACATGTTCCCCAGCAATTTAAACACTGATTTGCCGACTGATAGAATATCATCAAAGAGTGAAGCCGTCTTTCTGATAAATCAGTTATATCTCCAATTTTCGTGCATACGATGTTGACATTTTCCGTACGACCATTTTAGGTCTTCAATTAATTTAACTTTCCTGATTAAATCAATGATCCTCTTCGCCAATAAAAAGTCGTTCTTCATTGAATCCTCAAACGTCCTCAAATGTGCTTCAGATTCGAAAGAGATAAAAGCAAATCAGAAGCTCGTATTGGCTTCCGAAGCACTGTATATAATTAAGGTTACCATCGAAGAAATCTCACCATATTTGATCAAAGAAAAAAGGGTAAAGGCGGAAGGAGGGGGACGACACGTCGCGGTGAAGATGAAAGGAACTGATCTGCTCTTTCGAGTTTCAACGTACCTAGATCCACGTGTGTTCGTGTGGATTCTGAAGAGCAGAGACGAACACGTCAGAAGAAAGAAAGACGAAGAAAAGAATACAGAAGAGAGACTATGCCGACTTTAATTAATTAAGCGAAGCGTGAGATTTTTAACCCCTTCCCCCACTCTTTTCTTTGTCCTCAGCCGACAATTTGAAGTTGCCGCTGAAGCCTATTGAGATGCGAGGTTATCTGCCAGAAAGTCGATCGAATCTATCGAAATTGGACACGAAACGAGCCGAAAAGATGAGCGAGGAATATTAAATGACGCAGGGCAAACGAAATTGAAATCCTAATCATTTATGCACTTCTGCGATAAGGTTTAAAATTTATATTCTAATAAGTTTTATATTCCGACAGGTTCAGAATACTTTTTTTGTATTTAACTTAATTCAATTTAAAAGAACATTGGTTAAGGTGTACAGATTGTTTTTTGTGTCTTTAGGATGCAAAGTAGTTTCCAAACTTGAAGTTGACATTTCTAGAAACAATATATTGACTAATTTACGGGTTGCTCTTACCTCATTAAAGTTTTATTCGAATATGCAAATCAATCGAAGTAAAACCGACCAAAAAGTCCGACACCCTTTTCGAATTTTTACGAACCGGTTGCTGAAAAATATTGCAAACAGTAATTGACTATGTTGTGGACGCATTCCAATTGGTATTTAGGAGCAGGCTGTATTTATTTTGAAGAACCGGTTATTTCGAATTATCGTTGCTTGTCAGGGAAAATAAATGTAAACGAGGAATCGTGTCGACGAAATTCGACATTATCCTGTCAGTTTGTAACTTCGGGCTGTCAAATCAACTCTATAATTTTCACCAGTTGGCAAAAATAGAATAATGGCAAAACGGTATTTCCAAATCTATTTCTGTTCTTGAGTGTAATTGCTTTTCAAATAAATCTTAGCAATCCTATTCGAAATGCAGGACTATTTACCAGTTCATGAGACACAATCAGTGACACCAAATTACAAAGCTGACAAAGAAATTTATAGTTCTGAAACAACACATCGGACTCGTAAATTCATTAACTTTTCAATTGGCTGCATTTTCGAAGTAAATAAATTTCAATCTCATTGGGAAAAAGATTAGAAACAACGGGACTGTAATGCATATATTTTGCAAGCGATATGGTTGTATAGCATTTGCAGGAAACATTTTTAGTCGACCACTAAGAGGGCGATAAGCTGCCGTTAAACATAAGGTTTCATACACACTAATTGTACATGGCCTCCTTATCTTGGATGTGTGTTACCTCTTTTTATGATACCCTACGTACCGTCACTCATCATGATGGAAGACCTCAAACACCTCCATAAACTGTTTCCACGTTAATATATTCAAATTTCTTTACAAACATCGTAAATTCTCCAAAAAAATTATCTATCTAAATAAATTATTTCATACCTTAAATAATAAAATCATTTACTTCAATTTGTTGGACGATGATAACTGATTCAAATTTACACAGAAAAACTGGGGTTTCTATTAGAACCAATTTTTGGTTCCAGGCCGCAACAAAAGGCACCCTCATAGATGGCACCACGTTCTGTGTGATTTCCCTGTATAAAATTAGAACTGCAACAAAAAGGAACCTCGACTTTTTACTGTGTAATGCTAAAATTGTATAGTATTCAATTCTTTATCAAAATTTAATTAAGTGTACATAAATATTATTATCTCTTATTATGAACCACTTATTTCTCTGCCGCGCCCAACAAGATACAAGACACATATTTTAGATAATAATGAATGTACTAAACGAAAACCTGAACATATAAAGCATGAATTCGCATGTAGTACTTGCACATTAAACCATATAACTTGACATTTTTCCCGTTTTTGATAAGTGCACTTACATAATCTTGTGTATACATAAACGAATACAAAACATAGTATGCAATCTTGCACATGACGAATTGTTATTAATAATCTCCTGTGTAAAAATTATATGTACCTATATATCATACGTGGGATATAAGTACATACAAAAAATTGTTAGTTGGGCCAATTATTTACTTAGTACTAGCAACTAAGAAAATGACTACCAACTAATAAAATAGGAGTACCATATCTTACAAACTAACTAGCTGGCCCAAATTATCAAAATAATAAACATCCTGTTGGTAATATAATGTATGCCTTTTTAATTATGCTTGTATTGAGATATATTTTATTTATTACACGACAAAATCTTCATTACCTAAGTAATGAGCTCAATTAAGTAATTGTAATTATATCATTATTTTTTATTTACATGGGAAATTATAGAATTTTAAAGACGCACTTATTATCACATCCGCGTGCAACAAGTAGGTAAATGCTCCTTCTCGACAAGAACATTTCTATATTATATTATAATTAACTCCTGAATTGAATATATTAAGTGTTAATAACTAACATATATTTCTTATGTGCATTAATTCATTAAAAAATGCAATAAAATGCAATTTCCCGTCTGATGGTTTGATTTTTGCTAATTTCCTCAAAGATTCGAAACAAAGTAAAGTTGAATGAATCGTTTTGCGTTCATTACTGCGCCGGGCTTTGTGAATCGTTCTTTTGCCGACTTATGAAAATAATTGCGGTCAGATAATAATATATATTAAGATTTGAGACAATGCAACAGCGCCTTTTGTGCACCCAGGATGGTTCAAGGCAGCCAAGTACACCATTGTTATGGGCTACTATCGCCATTAAAAGATGATTAAGGATAATTGCCCGGTGTTACGATCGCCTCGATAGCCAGTATACTATCGTTTCCTGTGCTAAATTCGATCGGCACATGAGTCATTAATGTTAAAATGCATACCAATCAAAGTAATTACTCCCATTATTAATAAAACACGGTAGATCAACCTTAATTGTACTTCGAAATTAGGACTCTACAATCCATCTTTAAGTAAGCGTTTCTTTATTGAGGATAAAGTTAAAACGTAATTCCATTTTTCTAATCTCAAGAAAACAAATTCAAGTATCAATATTGTTCATTAGGGAGTCGGTCTTAATGATGAAATTTAGTTTGTATGAAATATGTACAGTCAGAAACCTTCAAGATTGAAAAATTTTTAATTGCATCTGAGACTTTCAAATTAAAAGGGGATAGGCTTATAAGTCGATTCAAATGGTCAAGTTGATACCCATTAGGATTTTTTCCAATTTCCCGAGACCCGGGTAAAAATATTTGGTCTTGATTTTGGCTTGGGTAAAGACCAATCCAAGACAATTCCAAGTCATCTATATGTCTAGCTTATGAGACGGAACCATACTATTTTTGATGTCTTAAGGGTCATCACTAATCCGCTTCAAACTATATAGAATGTTTATAATATTTATCTTCATGGTATTTATTGTTTATGTATTAATAAGTCTATTTATCTGCAATAATTATGTTGTTTGGATGGCGAATCTAAAAATGTTGTCCATTTTTTCCTATCTCCAACAGTTCACTAGATACTTCTAGAAAATGACAGTTTTAATCTTTTTATGGAAAATTTTATATGCCTGCAGTTGTTGAGACAGACAGGTTCCGAATTTCTTATTTGAAAATTATTTATTACAAAATAACAAGTTTTATCGGTTGTAAAATTTTAATCCCCAGCAGATGTCAACTGCTTGGTCCTTACCTAGCTACCTGATTCGTGGAAATGGCAGGCCCTGCCGATGGGGTCCATACTATGGACCCCATCGGCAGGGACTCCATAGTTTATAGAGGTCGGAGTATAATGGACAATAAAATTTACAAAATAAAACTTCTCTAATTTTGACCCTGGCAAATGTTAAGGCCACAAATTGGTAATATAATTTTTTTAAAGAGCAATTCGGTGTATTTATCAAGACTTTATCAAGACAAGCAAGAGAAGTCTCTATATCTCCAATGTCTAGCTGGTGAGATGGAACCATACTTCATGGTCCTAAAGACATATTGAAGAAATTCAAGACAAAATCAAGACGAAATATTTTTACCCGGGGGGCCAAATATAACGGGCTTATTTAGTAGCCTGGAATACCCACTTTTTTCTGTTTTGCTTAAATTTCACTCAACAAAACAAAAACATAACAAAGACCTATCAAAATAAATTCTTACCTTTTCCAATAATCTATTTCTGATGATCCCTTTGCAATTAGTCACTCCCAGAGCCAGTGGAAGCGGCACTTAACTATAAAATACTCAAAAATAGTATCATGCACATAACTAATAAAGTACGAAGTAGGAAACAATGGTGATTCTGAT
>CAKNYM010045838.1:99862-116745 GCA_932195095.1 Andricus curvator | reverse complement strand
GTGCAACGACCCTTAAATATATTTTATTATGTTTCTCTAAAATAAAGCAGCTTTTTAAAACAAAACCAATTAGAAAAATTTCCGTACAATGAGAGATCCAAAATATGATATTTTAAAATATTTCGAAAAATTTTTAGGGGGGTGAACTACCCCAAAATTATTTTTGATTACACAAAATTTGCCATACAGGAGTAAATTCAAAAATACAAAAATCATCCTCGCACCGAACCACTTTGAAAATTTCGCGCCATACGAGATTACCAATCACAACCCAAACAGCTGACTCCCATATCAATCGTATGTTTCCATCAAAAACAAAGGAATCCATCAACACTTCCATCGTCCGCAATTACGTCGCAAAATGTTAAAATTGTAAATCTTCGTAAACTCCAAATCATGGAAAAAAAACAAAATTTGACAAATGAAGAAAACAACAGAAAACAGAAAAATGTTCGGACAGTGATCATCATTATCAAAAAACATTCACATCATAGGACGTTCTCGCACCATTTCGGTGAGGGACTATCCAACCCTTACTTTTCTGGGGGCTCTACAGTCTACAGGCTCATAACATGGTGGTTTCGAATAAAATATCATACATCACTCGTAGGGTTACACACGTCTTTACGCGGGGAATTCAATGGTTCAATGGTTTTACTACTCGTCCTGCGAACATTGACCTCTATGCGGTAAAGACGTGCCTAACCCTACTTATGATGTATACCATTAAGCCATTTCCCTTTCAGGGTAGGCGTGACACTACCCGATTCGGATAGTGTTTCTAGGTGGATAGTTTTCTTGTAGTTATAAATAACTACAAGTGTGGGCTCACCACACCCACGATGTGCCAACAGCACTCAGTATTCTTGAATGGTCACCCATCCAAGTACTAACTGTGTCCAACGCTGCTTAACTTCAGTGATCTGACGAGAACTGGGTTTCTCAGCGTGGTATGGCCGTTGGTTGTAATATACTATAAATTGAAAATTAATTTTCTTAACTGAAAATTTAACAAATCCATTTTTGGCTAAAAATTGATCATTTTTAGTTGGCACTTCAATATTTAAATTTTTCATTGAGAATTCATCTTTTTTGGTTGAAAATTCAATTACATACTTGTTTGAAAGTTGAGTTACTTTGTTAAAGAATAATTTTATTGGTTTAGGATTTCACTATTTTGTTGAACATTCGTTATTTTTAGGTTGAAAATTAATTTTTTCAACTGAATATTTACCTATTCCACTTTTAGTTGAAAATGGATAATTTCTAGTTGAAAATTTAAAAATCTGGTTGATAATTTATGTATTTTTTGAAAATTCTTCTTTTTTGGTAAAAAATTATTCTTTTTGGTCGAAAATTGAAGTGCTGGATTGAAAGTTGATCTACTTTGTTAAACATTTATTTTATTCGTTCAAGACCCATCTCTATGCTTGAAAATTTATCTATTTTGTTGAAAATAAATTTTTTGTACTAAAAACTTAACTCTTTCATTTTTTGTTGAAAATTGATCTTTTTTAGTTGAAAACTCAACTATGTGGTCGAAAATTAACATTTTGGTTTAAAATTAATTTTTTTAAATTGAAAATTCAACAATTTGGTTACCATTTGTTTTCTCTCCTGAATTAAAAAATCTTTCTTGGTTGAAAATTAATTTCTTTTGGTAGAAATTTTCTCTTTTTTGACTAAAAGTGCAACTATTTTTTATTTAAAATTAAATATTTTTTTGTTGAAATATCAAATATTGAATTCTTCGTTGGGAATTCATCTCTTTAGGTTAAACTCGAGTGTCTTCTAAAAAAATTCGTCTTCTTGACAGCTGCATGCAACTGTTTTTGGTTAATGCTTAATATTTTTTGTTTAAGAATCCGACCATTTAGTTGAAAATTCATCTTTGTAAGATAAAAATTCATCTTTTTTGTTGAAAATTCGTTCCTTATAGAATTAATTTTGTTTTTGAAAATTTAAATATATGGTTGAAAATTCATTTTTGTAGGTGTTAATTCAACTACGTGGTTCAAAGTTCAACTATTTTGATGAAAATATAATTATTTGGTGAAAATTCTACTACTTTGTTAAAAAGTCATATTTTTTCGATAATTCAACTGTTTTGTTGAAAATTAATTTCTTTTGGAGTAAACTTATTTTATTTTATTTACTTTTGAAAATTCAACTTTTTCCGGAAAATGCAATATATTTCGACTTGAAATCTTAAGCATTTTATACTGAATTCCACATGGTACCTATACATTAGTTTTATTTAAAAGAATTTATTTTCCTATTATTTCCCTATTCCCCTATTGATGATTTATGACGAAGAACGGGAGGGATGGAAATAGTTTTCAAAATAGCGTGACATAGTTTTTGATAGCCCCTCAATCTCATTTTTTGTGCTTTTAAGAATATAAGATTTATGAGTGAGTAGTTTTTAAACAATTTTAAATAAGAAGATTGAGCCCTAGAGCCTTCATTTGCCATGCGAGTGAGCTTTCTTTTTTCTCTCCATTTTATCCCTCTTCTCTACTTTCCATTCTCCCTTTCTAGAGTGAGTTTTAAAAAATAAATTCACATTTCCGTCCACTTCTTTTGTATATTAAAAAAATGAACATCAATTTGTAGAGGTTTTTACTGGGTCCTGGAAAGAATAAAATATACATATTCAATCATTTAAATACCTATTTTCTTCAAAACGATGCTGTAATCAGGAAATAGATTCACTTACCTATAAGGAAAAATTTCATTGAAATAGCAGGTAATTGTGAACAGAAAATAGATATTAGAATTGCAGAAAATGCATCGCTAACGATTCTGTTCATCAATTAAGAAAAAAGCATAATTGAATTAACTTTCCGATTAATTTCCGCAAATAAAAATGTCAAAAATATGTATATTATACTCAATCAGGATTGATATGATGCGAATTCTGGAAATAAAAGACGTCAAGAAACTAAACAAGATATTCACTCATTGTTAAGAATGCCATTTTTATTCATGTACTGTCAACATGTAGAATCTTAATAAGCTAATATTTTAAATAAATATATAAAATAGCAGATACAATAAACTTATTTTTCATGAACTGAAGAACAAACAAGTACAAAGTATAAACTTAGATTACTTTCAAAGTTAATCAGAGTTTTTGAACATATTTTGGTATCTAATAAAAATCTGTAGTCAATAAATGAAATCATAATTGTTACTTTATACCTCACACAGTATGCGAACCTACGGACGATTAAAATATTTTTATGCGATGTTTTCAATCTGTTATTTCAAATTTTTAGTTTTCGGATAGCTACATGTATGATATATTTTATTATATAGCTATAAAAGATCTCGTATGAAACCTAATGAATATATTTTCTATCATCATCACACAACGTAAAAAAAGAATTTAATTTTAATCTTAATCGAAATGGATTAAAATATAAACGAATTAAAAAAAATTAATTGATTCTGATGTCCAGTGCGAAGAATTCCCGTGTATTTCGGGTTCACACCCCAATAGTTCGGGTGCTTTCTCTTTTTTTCTGTTTCACACGAAGGTTTTGCGCGCTTGCACTACTGAGACGTGCGATTACCCCAACCATTCGGGTGCTCACCTGAAACAGCAGCGGCCGAAGTGGTGGGGCGCCCGCCCGAATAGTTGGGGAGCTTGCACGAATGATTCGGGAGATTCGAGTCGTCAACCGCGTTGGATGTTGCGCGTTCGACGTTTGCGCATGTTCGCTAATGATTTGATTTTTCGACTCATGTGCAAGCAAAGAATAATGTTTTATATTTCTCTTACCTTCGTTAATGATTATCCAAAGAAAAACCAGATAACTAGTTACACTTTATTCCACTGACATCTCGCACATGAACAATAAAATCGACATAAACTAGAAACAGTGACATTCAGGCAGAGCCTGATGTTCATCAGCTGCGGCCATTAGCGAACATGCGCAAACGTCGAACGCGCAACATCCAACGCGGTTGACGACTCGAATCTCCCAAATCATTCGTGCAAGCTCCCCAACTATTCGGGCGGGCGCCCCACCACTTCGGCCGCTGCTGTTTCAGGTGAGCACCCGAATGGTTGGGGTGATGGCACGTCTCAGTAGTGCAAGCGCGCCAAACCTTCATGTGAAACAGAAAAAAAGAGAAAGCACCCGAACTATTGGGGTGTGAACCCGAACTACACGGGAATTCTTCGCTCAGTGTAGCAAAAACCGCAAACATAAAAAATGTTAAGCTATGTCAACTTATTAGATGTCTAGAGGGAGGGGACATTAATCACAATCTCATGGAACTCAATGGTCCCAATCTTATAATTCAAATCGATACTACAGCTTTCTTTCACTTTGTTATTTTTTTTTATTTTTTCGATTTTTGCAATGGTGGCCTTTCCATGCCACAGAATATTGTATTCTTAGAAGCAATAAATATACAACTGATCTTTTTTTTATTAAATTTGGATGTTTTTTATATTGAAATGTCCTGCTTAATTTTTGAAAGTATATTCTAAAGAGCCGTTCGAGTATTACGTTACGCCTTTTTCAGAAAATTGGGGGGGGCCCCAGCCCTCCCGTCACGCGTTTTCTATAGTAGGGTAAGGAGGGGTAGCGCCGACCAGTGCTTATTACACTGTTATTACTTAACAATTTTGATTCTATTTTGCATTAAATTAATCCATTTTATTATAGAGATAGTGTTACTTACTAAAATCTTGAAAATTTACGTTGTAAAAGAAAAATTATGCGGAAAACGATTTTGACAAGGACCCAGGTGCGAAATTGGGTCGGCTGCCAGAGATTGACCATCGGCCCAAAGTCGGCCCTGCTTTGGTATCTGATCTACGGTAACCAGAGTTTTTGTTTTATTAATATAATTATTACTTATAGAAATATGATATACAATAATGTAGGACTCGATGCGAAAAAATGGATCAATTCCCCATCTTATTAACTTTAAAAAAATTATTGACGGTTACCAAGTCGGCGCTGCCCCTCCTTACCCTACGTGTATGTAACCTTAACACAGGTGTCATATCACAGCTGACCCCCCCCCCCCCCCTTAGGCGTGTGAAGTAATACTTGAACGGCCCCTAATACAAAAAAGTTAAGTTTAAAGCTTTCAAAATTGGAACTACTTAAGCTCGAAATTCTTTAAGTTTAGACAGATTGAAATTATTTAAAAAATTTTAATAAACCGCTTTGTCAACTACATATTATTCAAATACCTTAAAGTCTTGATGTCTGTAAATTAAAATATATTAGAATGTATGTTTCAATTTTAAATACCTATACATCAGAACTGTTTAATTTCACGATACCAATCGATTCTTTCAAATATTCTCAAAATTTAAAGCCACAATGCCATTCAATTTTGGTAAATTGATATTTTACAGTCAAATCAGAACTCTTTTATCAAATTGTAATGTATCAAAACCAAATGTAACTTCAAATTCAAGAAAATAAAAGTTACTATTTATTGAAAAATTGAAAATAGAAAATTTGTTTGCGCATCCTTTTTCTCTGACCAGAAAATTTATAACTTTTGCGTTTTTAAAATTTTTTTGTCTTTTTTATTCAACTCGCCGTTATTCAGTCGATTCTTGGAATTTTTTTAATGAAATGTACAGGAAATATTCTTTTTGATGTTCTACGAGTGGCAGAATAAATAAAATATTAACTTTTTTGTTTGAATAAAAGTTCTAAATTTCCATCTGAGACATTGCATAAATCATGCATTCATATATGTGGGCTCACGGAGAGTCGAGCAAATTTCAAGGAACAAGAAAAAATCTTCCAGCGGGAAAATGGTTTAAAAATGTATAAATATGTTTTCTACGGAAATAATTCTTCAAAATAAATCATCATTAAGTAATCAGGAAAGTTTTATTTCGGCCTTATTCTG
Source organism: Andricus curvator (assembly GCA_932195095.1). Taxonomy (NCBI): domain Eukaryota; kingdom Metazoa; phylum Arthropoda; class Insecta; order Hymenoptera; family Cynipidae; genus Andricus; species Andricus curvator. The sequence continues at coordinate 110,850 of CAKNYM010045838.1, read as the reverse complement.
GACAAAAATCGCTCGACAGTTCAATTTTCAACGGAATTTTAGTATTTTTTTATAAATGACTGTAAGGCTTCTAGATATAACAAGCAACTGCTAATAAATGATTTAAGACAAGGAAACATTTTTTGTTCAATAAGAAATTTTTCTTTAACTTTTCAAGTGTGTCACTGTTTTAAAGATTTTCAAATACAATAAAACAGTGTAATATAATAAATCAGTATAATTACTATACAGAAACAATTTATAATCTGCTAAAGTAAGAAAAAAATTGTTTATGAGGTTATAAATAAATTAATGAACAAGAGTAATTTTTGTATGGATTTTCAATAATTAGTTGTTGAAATTCAATGTTTTCACATAAAATTAAAAAAAAATTATGCGAGATCACGAATAATTAAAATTAGCTGCTCTTTTTCAATTATTTAACCCGTAACGGTCACCGCGGATCAATTTGACCCGGACAAACTTTTCAAATGATATTTACGAGAATTAGGCTCATTAAGTAATGAGCTCATTGAGTAACGATCAGAGTACATTTTTGGATGTTCAAATGATGTCTCTGAATTTCTCTCATCTCAAAACAATGTTTTATTTTCAATCAGTCCACATTTTCACACAGGCCGGTTCAAATTGACCCGCGGTGACCATTACGTAATTCCTATGAAGTGTGACCATTAAGGGTTAAACTATTTTTGTAAACAAATACACAGTTTGACCTTCTCTGAATGAATAGGCTCAATTTTTTTCGCAAAATGAACTGAAAAAGTCTTTTCAATGACTCCTTGTTGTCATATTTAGTAATTTGACAAAAGATTTTCTTTATTTAAGCAATTCGTAGGAACAAAAGCCCATGTTTACAATTCTGCCATGAATAGACTCAATTGTTTTCGCATAAAAAGAAATAATAATTGGAGATTACGAATAATTGAAAGCAGCTGCTCTTTTTAAATTATTTAAACAATTCTTCTAAACAAATGCACAATTCGATATTGCCTTAATTTTTTCGCAGAATAAACTGAATATGTCTTTTACATGACTCCTTGTTGTCATATTTAGTAATTTGACAAAAGATTTTATTCATTTAAAAATTCTTAGAAACAAATGGCCATGTTTACTATTCTTCTATGAATAGACTCAATTATTTTTATGGAATCCACTAAAAATGTCTTGCCAGTGACTTCTTGCTGTCATACTTTTTTTAATTAAATAATAAAACCTTCTTAATTTCTTACTGATGATTTATTTTATATAATTATTTCCGTAGGAAACATATTTATACCCTTCTTAACAACTTTCCCACTGGAAGCTTTTTGTTGTTTTGTTTTTTTGTTTAAACACAAATGTATTTTATTTACTATATCAGTCTTAAAACATTATAAGGAATATTTCCTGTAAATTTCATTGAAAAATTGCAAGAATGGCTGAATTAAGGTGAATTGAAATAGAAAAAGACAAGAAAAATTGTTCCAAAAAAACAAGGTTTTTGGGTTTACTTCGAAAACAGCAAAAAAAAAACTTTTTTGTCCGGAAAAGAAAGATACACAAACATATTTACAATAAGAATATATACTCAGCGAGAAATATCTTCCAGCTTGATGACACATTTGGGCGGCGAACTTCAAGCGTAAGAAATTGAAATCATAAATATTGCACCATACAGAATAATTTTTTACGCATAACAAACAAAAAATTTATACGATTCATGCTCAGTCATAAAGTGTTACTGCTATGTGTTAAATATTGATTAAGGTACTTTTACAGTAGGTTGTAAAAAAATGAATAAACTTACGAAAAACAATAGTATATTCTTTTATGGTACGTTTATTTAGATAAAATTTTATTTGAAATAATTCACAGAAAAGACAAAGGAATAAATCTTTACCAACCCACAAAAAAAGGTGTTATAGAATGAATCCGGCCCCTCAATTAACTTTTCCCAACATTTTTCCTAGGATAAGGAACTTTTCCAGCAAAAGTTCCTTAATCCAAAATGTGTATAAAATATTGCAAATAGACCAGAAATAATGAACCAATTACTGTTTTCTGGAACCTGTAATACCTTTTCCTTAAATAGTATATAAAGGGACTACGAGAAACGGACGGATCTTATTAATCCTTGAAATTGAAAAGTCAAGTGAGGCAACTACTGGAGCGAATACGTATATGCGGTGCTAGTGGGAATTTAAATATTAATAGAAAAGCGAATTAAGAACCAGTTTCATGGTCCAAGGCGAAATGCAGTATTACCGTTGTAACGAATCCCTCGACTTACGTCTCGAGCAATCGAGTTGGTACTCTGACTAATACATAACTAATAAGTTAAACCGAGCTGCTGGAGGTCTTTGCTGCTTTTCAGAGCTTCTTCAGAGGAAGCTCAAGTAACCAATTATTGAGCGTTGTGGAAAAAATAAAAAAATAAGTGTATATATATCCAAAAGGTTTTTATGCATCCTTAGCGTATTCTACGAAAGAGTTTGCAAGGACGAGGGGCGTCGCGACGCAGTCGAGTGTATAACGTCGCTTGAAAAGTTGAAATATCGTCCGCGTTGTTTGTCTCGAGGACATGCACCCTCGTTAGACGGGCAAATATGCGCGACAAAAGACTTTAAAAGAGGGGTGCAGGCATGCTAAATAATACAAGATATTATAATTGTGCATGAAGATGATGGAGATATACGTAAGTTGGCTAAAGTAACCTAATGATACGTATTTTGTTGGATGTTGTTGAATAAAGTGGTCCATTAAAACACAAAACAGCACAGAGAAAATTTATTCATGAAAAATTACCGAATTAGTTCGGTGAATCTAAGCCATTACTGCACTTTGAGAAAACGTACAGTTATTTCACAATTTATGAAAAAACAGAACTATAAATAATACATAACAGTTGCATAAAATCTCAAGTTTAAAAGCGAAAATTCTGACATGTAATAATTGATGTAAGGATTGTATTGTGTTCATACCTGTCTATTATAAAAAAACGGAATATAATTTAAATTTTTATGAAATGGTGCTAGGCACCCGTGCATTACCAGCACTGAGAAAAATGGATTATACCCGGTAATAAAAAATATGTTACCGGATATAATCTTGGACTATTAACTATGGGACAGCGATCCAGATTATTAGAACTACAATCTATAGATATTAAGAAATAGATATTACAGGATAATATCTTGGATTATTGAACTTTATAATCTGAGATAATAAAATCTATAATCCAAGATTTTAAAATCTAATAACCATATTAGAATCCTGGTACATTAGATAACCTCAAATCTATATAATAATTTTTGCAAACGTATTTATAAAAATATACCAAAATTTGATAGACGAGCTCGGAAGTAGGACTGAAAACAAATTTTAATTTTTTAAACACACAATAAGCAGGAAAGTGGCTATCATATAAGACTACAAAAACGAATGTATACATATAAGTTTCTGGCTAAGTTTCTGTACTTGTACAAGTGGCAGTGATGTCTAATGAAAAGAAATATAAACTTACCCATTTTCAAAATCTAAATCACGTGTGATTTTTCACTAATAATAATTTTATAACTTAATTATTACTTGTGTCAATGCGAACGGATGCATATGACACGCGCCACGATGCGACGTACCATCTGAGACCACACAGACGCCTGGATATTTTAAAATCTGAGATGTTACAAATTAATGCCTAAAGATTATAAGAATTTAACATCTAGAGATTATATTTGGTAACATCTTCATATATTAGAAAAATATTATAGATTATACGCGCTAATATACTTTTCTATACGGTGTATTATTCTTTCATTCTATTATCCAGTTCGTATAATCCATTTTTCTCAGTGAGGGCTGACAATTAACTCCGAGGCGGGTTTCATGCATTATATTATATTAAATAAAGACACTGATCAGTATTACGAAATTTTCGTGAAACTGACTAGTCCAGTATAGCGCTAAGGCTAAAAGTACGAAATTTTCCGTAGATTTAGCCTGGAATGAGCTGAAAAAAGGGTTAGTCTTACGGAAAATTCCGCAACGGTACACAGGTCGTTTTCATAACATACAACTGATATTAGTTTTAAATACAAAATTTTTAACTTGAATAATTTTAAATAAAAGAGATTAAAAATTTAGGTACTTTAAATCGAAAAGTTTCATATGAGAATATTAGATTATTATATTAGACCAATTTTAACTGAAAAGTGGTTGCCTATCTCAACTTTTCCTGAACATATTTTGGGAGATGCCTCCCGAGTATTTTAGACCATAAATGAGAGAAATTCTTGAGCCCTTTTTAAGAAATCTTAATTTGTAATTTTTCTACTTAAACATCATGTAACATTCAAACGACTTTAAAATCTTTTAAAACAGGTGCTAAAGTTACGAAAGTGCACAAAATTCCTTGTAAAATTAAAAAATGTAATGTTTTATCTTGAATAATTTAGGAGATATGACTTCCCAAAGTACTTTTTTATTGAAAAATCGACTTAAAAAAGAATTTAATTTTAGTTTTCATGAAATAACGTACAATGGGGCTAAGCGGCGCGTGGGGGAACCGGCTCACCCGCAACTTTATTTTTTATAATTGATTATCTCTTTCTCTGAATACAAATTTTTAAGGTAAGCGATTGTTTTTTTTTAAATGGTAAACTTGATTTTTTACATTTTGTTTGGTGCCGATTTTTTGTTTATTCCATTTCAAGGTAAAGACAAAAATGAAACAATGCACCTTTTAATCATTCCATTTTTTACCTTCCTGTAAACAACTGAAATAAAATCAGAGTTCATTTGAAACAGCGTATAGAAAAATAATATGTACGCAATTAATTCATTAAATAGTCCAGATAATCGTTATAAGCTTATCTTCCAAACACATTTATAAATTTTATTTCGAAAATTGCTTGAAATTCGCTTCACAGTGATGTTCAATACGATAAAAATTCCTTCTAACATATTTTTTAATTCTATACCATTAAGCCATTTCCCTTTCAGGGTAGGCGTGACACTACCCGATTCGGGTAGTGTTTCTAGGTGGATAGTTTCTTGTAGTAAATAACTACTACAAGTGTGGTCTCACCACACCCACGATTTGCCAACAGCACGCAGTATTCTCGAATGGTCACCCATCCAAGTACTAACCGCGCCCAACGCTGCTTAACTTCAGTGATCTGACGAGAACTGTTTTTTTTCAGCGTGGTATGGCCAGAATATTTTGTAAACAAATGCAATATTGGCCATTCTTTCACGAAAGCGATTTTTTTCATTAACGCTCCTTCAAATTGGCTTCATACTGATATTTGCTCGGGAAAATTTTCCCTTCCAACACATTTTTCAATGTTATAAAATTTTATTAACAAATGCACTACTCGGGGGTTTGAACGGGGGAAAAAATTATGCATTTACTAAAGCTACTTTGCATTGGCTTAACAGTGAAATTCAATCAAAATAATGTATCAAACGAATAGGTTTATTTTATTTTTACAGACATTCAATAAATAAATGAATATCGCTTGTTAACACGGAAATGCAATATGCAAAAATTCAAAAATCAATCAATATTACAGTTTTTTGTGAACTTAGGTTACGATTAAAATAAAGAATTGTTTTAATTTTTATAATTTTGAGGGACAGTAAAAAAAGCATAAGAAGGTCAAGCCTGCCCTTTTTTGGAAAAACACCGTTAAATCAGAAATGAGTTCGAGAAAATCGATGAAAACTGTTTGAAACTTCTTTCACTTAGAACGCTTATTTAAATTTTTTTCTTTTTAAATCGCTTTCAATGACTACTTTGACCATGGCCTTTTTAAATGTGTCCAAAAAGATGGTTACAATGTTCATTAGTAGTAACAAAATTGAGTTCACGGTACGAATTTGAAAGCAATAATTCTGATGAGTACCGTGAACTCAAATAAAAATAATATTAATTATTATTAATTATTATACTGTTGGAAAAATCCGCTCTAGATTTAGTATACATGTAATGGAAACAAGAATGCAAAACATGAAATTAAATTTAGTATACCAGCGTATAGTAAATTTAGTATATGCATGTACTGAATTTGTTACACACGTACATGAAATTTAGCATACGCGTATGCTAAACTCAGTACACACCCAGGCGGAAATATTATATATAGTTTATATATATGTAGTGTGAAGTTTTATATATAATATTCATTTGTTTTATACATTTTTTATATAAAACAAATGAATATTATATATAATACTTCACACTATATATAAACTATATATAATATTTCCGCCTGGGCATGTATACAAAATTTAGTATAAGCATATAATAAATTCAGTATACGCCGAAACAAAGGACCGCGTTTCTTAATCTGAACCTTCAGCGATTTTCCTTGTTTTCACAATAATCGCGAAAGATATATTATCATTGGATTTTATGGGATTGATACTTATCTGTTGTGCTTCTAACTGAAAAATCGCGATTACTGGGATATCTATCTTAAATGTGAATTACATTTTAAATTTCACTTGAATAAAATAAAAATTCAGGATAGCCAGTTTTATTCGATTGACGTAACCTAACATATGTAACGACTTCTTGAGTTTTTATCTTACTTTTTTAAATTTCACTTACAAAGCTTCGAAATTTTTAAATAATAATATCGTAAAGCAACATCACATAAGAACTACAACAAAAGCAGCTGAATATAGCAAACAATGATATGAATTTTAGTATACAGAAACTACGAAATTCATATGCGTAAAAGAAACTTACTGTACACTTAATAAATTTAATATACATATAACTTCATAAAAAAAATTTGGTATACATAAGTATAAGTATACATAAGTATATATTAGTAAACATATCAGAAATTTAATATGCCCGTGTATACTAAAATTGCAAATATAATTTAATGAATATTAAGTTATAAACTAATGAATTAATTCACCATTATTTAATATGCTGTTCAATAATTAATGTTAATTAATGTTTGATTATATTGGAATAATAATTCTAATTAAATGTTAATATTTTGTTATTCACGAATAATAGTATATATACAAGTTGAAAAAGCGAGAGATTTAAAACGAGTGTGAACACGAGTTTTAAATCGTCGCTTTTTCAATGTGTGGGACACGATACTTTTTCTATAATTTGTGCAAAAGTGCTAGTTTTTGTTTACCTGTTTTTTGTGTAAAAAGTAGGCGATTTTTTGTCGATTGACGCATCAATGACAATGGCAATTATCAAAGCCATGGCAATAATATGGCAGTAATAATAAGCTGGTTCTCACAATTGAATAGTTGGTCCATAAAGTTGAGGGCTTCAAAATTTCCGATTTTTCGTGAAAAAACCAAGCTCAGTATTTTCGGAGAAACTGACGGTGTTTTTTTGCTTTTGCCAAGTGACAAAAGTACAGACAAAATACACAACTCGACACTTTTCAGGAAATTGATTTTAGGTTAGGGACGACAGTCGGAAAATAGAATGAAGTTGGCTGCGCACGATGCACGAGTACACCCGAGGCAGCACGAACCCACCCGAAATAACATTTACTTTTGTCACTGTGCCTCACTTTTATCACTGTCCATTTACTTTTTCCACTGCATCTGTCCACTTTTGTCACTGTTGCCCGGAAAGGTCGGCACTGCGCATGCGCCACGTCATCGACCAAAAATCGATCACTTTTTACACCAAAAACAGGTGGAAAAACTGGCACTTTTTCGCGAATTATAGAAAAAATAAAATATTAGGAACGAAATAATAATTTATTATTAAAATTTTTAATGTTTCAAACTTGAAGCCCTGAATATATTTTTATATAAATAATGATATTAAAATTTGTTTTATATTCTGAAATGTATATTTTCTTATGACATTGGTTTGCAGCTAAAAAAACACAATGGTCGTATATAATTATATGGCAAACCTTGGTAATTCATTAAATATTTTTTTTAAACAAATATAACTGTGGATGTTAAATACTGATTTTTAATTATTGTAATCTATTTCAGTTTAAAAGAAGAAACATAAATATTCGAAAGCATGTTTCAAGGTATTAAAAAATATATAGAGAATCTAAACGAGTGCTTAAATTTTAAATAAATAAATTTATTTGGAAAATATAATTACTATAAAACCAAAATTGTTTACCCCAATTTTTTTACCCCAATGCCAAAGAACCGTGGCGGTTCTTTGGCATTGGGAGCAGTAATTTTTTCAAAATGTCTGCTTTTTTTGTTTCCGATATTCCCCGAAATTCTTTATTTAATAAGAACTAAACAGTTTATATCATTATTCTTAAATTGATCATTTTTATTAATCTGTTTAGGGGTCGCCCATGTATTATTTAACGCTTTTTTGGACCCTCACTCCTCCCTAGTAACGCTAACATAACACTAGCCAGTGCCCCCCCCCCCCCCCGCAAACGTTACGTAACTTTCAGTAATCTTATGTTTGCCACTATAAATACAGTGGTTTATATGTGTGCAAAAATTATTTATTATTATTTATTATAAAAAATAGGTGGTGTGTTTTTTTCCATTCGAACAGAACTAATTTTATGAAAAATATTTGGAAAAAAATTGTGAATAAGCATCCCATTAGCCATAATATACAAAAAACGTAATTTATATTGAGTTTCAAAAAAATCTAACTTGAACAAAAATTATTTATTCTAATATATGATTCTACATTATTATTTGTTATTGGAAACTGTAAACATGAAAAAATCGCAATCTATATTTTCTTGTTTAATCACAGGTTATCCTGATAGGATACCTCAATTTTTACGCATACCCCGAAAACAGATTTCAAAAAATAATTTTATGTCTTCTCTGCTACCCTCTTACATTACTAAAATTTATAAAAAAATTATTATATTTGAAAAGTATATTACGTAACATTCTAGAACCCTTTCCTTATCGTAACAGGATCATAAAAGCTCCTTTTGAACACTCCCTCCGCCTAAAAGCGTTATCTTCTATTTCGCAAAGTTATGGTCCCCTTTCTCAAGAGTACGTATAGTATTATTAAGTTTGAAAACTGTTTTGCATTATTAGACAGATATTTTTCTTTCTCTATTTCATTGATATCAAAAACTGATTTCTATGTATCCAAATGATAAGGTTCCATCTCGGAGAAACCAAATGAAAAGGTGTTTCAGTGTTAAGAGCCCTGATGTTCTCAAAACAAGTTATATGTAATTGTGACGCTTCGAAGATTCGCCAGGCGAGTTAGCTCCTTTTCTTTTTGTCTCCACGAGTTAGCACCTTTTCATTTGGTCTTTCCGAGATGGAACCTGGTCATTTAGACATGTCGATATTTAAAAATTGCCATGTAAATAAAAATGGATCGTTTTCAGATAAAAACTTTTTTCTTGGCATTTTGAATTTCTCAGCGCTAAACGTTTCCACTTATCGCTTGTAGTAATATCAACGTGTCCAAATAACAAGGCTCCATTTCGGAGAAACCAAATAAAAAGGTGTTAACTCGTGGAACCAAATGAAAAAGGTGCTACAGAGTTGAGGGCGCTGATGTCCCCAATACAATTTATATGGGATTTTGAAGCTTCGAGAGTTCGCCACGCGAGTTGGCACCTTTTCATTTGGTATTTCCAAGACGGAAACTTGTCATTTGGACACGTCGATATTTAAAAATAAGTGGACACTTATAAAATAAAATAGATCTACTAGAACTCTTCTATGAAACAGTTTACCATATAAATAAAAATGGTACATTTTCGGATAAAAACTTTTTTCTTGGTATTTTAATTTCTTAGTGCGAAAAGTTTCTACTTATCGCCAGTGATAATATCGACGTGTCCAAATGATAAGGTTCTATCTTTGAGAAACCAAACGGAAAGGTGCTACAGCATTGTTGATGTTTCCAAGGCAATTTATATGGGGTTTTGAAGCTTCGAGAATTCGCCATGCGAGTTAGCACCTTTTCATTTGGTCTCTCCGAGATAGAACCTTGTCATTTGGACACGTCGATTTTTCGATTTTTTTGAGTTAACGGTATGCTTCAAAAACAGTAGAGAATCTGGTATCTAGCAGGAAACACGAGGAGCTTAACGGACATACGTCTACAGTCTACACGGGCCACGTCCCCCAGACATAATCTGGGCGAGGTTAAGCCTGGGTCACGTCCGTGCACACTGCACATGGATCATCCTTCGATAAGTAACAATAGTCATTAGTGTATCGACCATCGTTCTACCCAGTAAACTCTATTTCAGCGTATAACCGAGACCAGCCCAAGCCACTGATTTGCATCCCGACAAAGGAGTGCTTGGATGAACTGGCTATCGTATATCCTGGGAAAATTGAATCTTCCAAAATTAAACAGGGCATCCCCTTTATGTAAAATATTTCATTTATAATAAAGTTAGTTTGAATTTTTTCCAAAATTAGCTTTATCAGTTACTCATTATAGAGTGGCCCAAAAAATAATGTTTTTGTTGTTGTTTTCTCACCTCCTATTTTCTTTCATTTGGTGTAAAAAATTTTTAAAAATCTTTTATAAAGTAAAAAAATGTTTAACTCGTGGTCCAAGGTCTTTAAATGCGAAAAAGTGTTAATTATTATTTTTTTGTGTAGACATGACAAATGATTGAGGTGAAAGCAATAAGTATGACAATAAATTGATGGTAGGCATTACTAAAAATAATTGCACCCTAATTTTATTTAGAATGCTGTCCTTAAAATTTTTCTTGGTGTTCACCATGTCCAAACGCAATGATATATCGCTCTCAAAATTTGGAATATAGGAAATGAGACAATAAATTGCGTTTGTATATTAAGTTTGAGTAATAATTTTGAAAAAAAATAAATGTGTAATATTATTTTCATTTTTTTTGTGCTCACTACGTCCACAGGGATTGAGATATCGTGTTTAGAATTTGAGCGATTAAATAAAAAGCACTAAAGAACGTTTGTATACATCAATATGTTTATAATTTCAAAGAAATTTTATTTATAAATTAATAAAATAGGATATTACCACTCGAGTCGAGCACTTTGCA
>CAKNYM010045838.1:62818-79862 GCA_932195095.1 Andricus curvator | reverse complement strand
GTGTTCGAATCCCACCGGAGCTAGAGAGAATTTTTTTCACAATTCAAGTATCAATATTTTATAACAATATTGAAACGACCAGTAGACTGAAAAAATTTTAACATCATAAATATTACGTATTACCCTGGTCAAAAACCTTAACATCAAAATTTAAATGAAAGTAAAAATGTTTCAATGTAATCATTTTTTAATATTGTCAAATATAATTATTAAAGCTTCGCATTTGATGCCTCATTATTTGATCTTTTTTAAATTAAAACGTACAAAATAAGAAATAAATCATTTTCATTCGTTCCACGGAGTAATTCGTTCATAGCCGAGTTCACAGCATGAAATTGGTTCGCAGGGATGCTTTTGTTTTTTTATTCCTGTTTTTTTTTTTTAATTGGTTCGTTTTATTATTTGAAGTATAGAAACACATAAGTATAAAAGGAAATAATTTTCAAATTATAATATATGAAATTCTTTGAATCAATTTTAAATCTTCGAAATTGTACAAAAAAATGAAATTAATGATTGGAAATTAATATTTTCGAAATCTATATGTTTAACGTTTTACTTACTATGTTTCTTTAAGCTTGAACCTTTTTGACTTCTAATATTAGTTCCAGTAAAAATAATTAAATTCCTCAAATCTATTTCAATTACCATTTTTTAATTTCAAGCACGAGTAGTCACCTTCTTAATTTATTATGTAAACAGGTCAGAATCTTTTAAAATATTATAAAAGTTTTATGACTCTCCCCTTTTTAAATCTTTAAAAACTGTAAATTTAAAAAATGTAAAGGTTGTGATTATTTTTCAGCTTGAAACTTTCAAGATTAAATTATTTCAAACTGGAATCATTTAAAACTGAGCAATCTTGAATTGAAAGCATATCGAAACATTGAAAATGGTTTGGTTTCATTTTTAAATCTTTCAAAATTGTTTCATTTGAAATTAATTATATTTTATAGTTAAGAAACATAATTAAACCCAATGATTTGTTAAATAATTTATTTTAACCTGAAATGTCCACAGTTGCTTGAATAGCCGTTTAAATAAACAATTTTAAATTAAAAACTTTAAATAGCTGAATAAATTATAATTCAATATCTTCGATGTTAATCATCCTGCATTAAGATTCAAAATCTGGATTTTTAACTATAGGACAACGAACTAGATATTAAGCTGGAATATTTTGATATTAAAATTCAGTATCCAGGTATTAAAAACTCTAAATATAAAAATATTGAGACATAAAACTTTACTATCTGGATATTAATTTTCAATGTCAAGATATCACACCTAAATATCTAGATCATTGTCCTACAGTTGAAAATCCAGATATTGAGTCTTAATATCTATTTTTCTCTGTGTGAAAATAAGAAATATACCTAAAATTGTACACTTTCAAAGGCTTGGAGGCTATGAAAATAGAGGATTTTTGTTCTTAGGCTTAAAAATTGAAATAATATCACTACCAAGCATTTGAAACTAAAAATTAATCAATTTTACAAATTAAAAATGGACCATTTTCAAATTTAGAGCGTTTAAAATTGAAAATTTTCAGCTTTCAAAACTTAAAATAAAAAGGCTTCTCGTCTTTTTTCAAAATTCAGAATTTTATATTTAGAGCAATGAAAATTTGACGGATTCGCTAACTTCCTAAAAAATGCTGAGTTCATTGAATTTAATAAATTCTCTTATTTCTTTGAATTCCATGAAATCATTGAATATTCAGAATTCCCTGAATTCCTGGATTTTCTTAAATTCTCTAAAGTCTCAAGTTCTCTGAAATCTTTTATTTCCCTAAATTCCCGGGAATCCTTGAATATTCTGAATTTCTGAAAATCTCTGAATTCCTTAAATATTCTGAGTTCCTGAAATTCTTTAAATTCTCTGAAATCTTTGATTTCTCTGATTTCCTGATGATTATTTCAAATCTTCTGAATTCTTTGAGTTCCCTGAATGTATACAATTTCTTGAATATAATTTATATTTTCAACTATAAAACTCTTAATTTCGAAAAAAGAAATTAAAGATTTTTATTTTAAGCTTTAAAGCCAAAAATTTTGTATTTTAAAGGCTGTAAATTTGAAAATGGTCCATTTTTAGGTTGTAAAATTGATTAATTTTAAGTTTTAAATGCTTAGTAGTGACATTTAAAAATTTTTAAGCCTATGTATAAAAATTCTCCATTTTTATAGCATCCAAGTCTTTGAAAGTGTACAATTTTAGGTATTCCTCCTTTACAGGTTGTTTAACATCGAAGACTGAATTATAATTCATTCAGTTATTTAAAGTTTTCAATTTTAAATTGTTTATTTCAAAAGTCTATTCAGGCAACTGTGGGCATTTCAGGTTAAAATCAATTATTTAAAAAATCATTGGTTTTAATTATTTTGTTCAACAATAAAATATAATTAATTTCAAACGATACAATTTTGAAAGATTTAAAAATGAAACCAAACCATTTTCAATGTTTCGATATATGCTTTAATTTCAAGATTGTTTAATTTTAAATGATTCCAGTTTGAAATAACTTAATCTTGAAAGTTTCAAGCTGAAAACTAATCAGAAGCATTACATTTTTCAAATTTTCAGTTTTTAAAGATTTAAAAAGGGGAAAGTCATAAAACTCTTATAATATTTGCAATCATTGTGACCTTTTCATATAATAAATTAAGAAGCTGACTCCACTTGTGCTTGAAATTAAAAAATTGTCACTGTAATAGATTTGAGGAATTTAATCATTTTTCCTGAAACTAATATGTATCAGAAGACAAAAAGGTTAAAGGCTTCTTGTTTATTGCAAGTATCTTGAGGAATGAAAAAATTAGAATCTTATCAACTGAAAAAGGAAATTAGAGAAACATGGTAAGTAAAACGTCGAACATATTTATTTCGAAAATATTAATTTCATTTTTTGTACAATTTCGAAGATTTAAAATTAATTCCAAGGAATTTCATATATTATAAATTGAACATTATTTTTCTGTTACACTTATCTGTATCTATTATTCGATTAATAAAACCAACAAATTAGGAAAAAAACAGGAATAAAAAAACAAAAGCATCCCTGTGAACCAATTTCATGCTGTGAACTCGGCTATGAACGAATGAAGAATATTTATTTTTTGTTTTGTACGTCTTAATTTAAAAAAAGATAAAATATTGAGGCATCAAATGTGAAGCTTTAATAATTATATTTGAAAATATTTTAAAAAAAATGCAATCTGAAACATGTTTACTTTCACTTTCTTCATATATTAAAGCTTTCTATTAGAAATAAAATTGTGTCTATAACCTGAAAGGATTTAAAGTTTACACAAACAATTCGAAATGGTTTAATTTCAAGCATATTATGAAATTTAAATTATTAACGGAAAAAATTATCGACGCAGTAAATTTATAACCTTTTAATAATTTTAGGAGTGAAATGACTTTTGAGTCAATCTAAAGAATTAATTGAATATCAAAATGTGTAATTATTTAAAAATTGAAAACACTTACATATTTTTACAATCTACTTATAAAATTTAAATTTTTAGCAAACCAACTTCATGCTGCGAACAGAAAATATTAGCTGTGAACACTTGTAAAGTATTATAGGATATGCAATCATAAACGATATGCAATCATAAATTTCATCATTAATTAAGGTAGATGAATCATTATTAACCAGTGTGTTTTCAATATTTGAAAAAAAGTTATAAAATGTTCGGTAAATTAAATGATGAAATGGAGGCTAGTTGAGTTTGATTATTTTTATTATTATACCATTAAACCAAATCCCTTTCGAGGTGAGCGTAACTCTCCCGGTTCCAGCCTCGTTATCATATATACATTTAGTCGTTACTGATTCAGTTTGTGAACTCGTTAAAATTCATATTAATTATCGATGTGGAGTTCACAAATTAAATATCGGAAATACCTTCTGGGTGAATGCACATCACTCTTAAATCGATATTATTTGATTTGACGCCGACTTTTGAGGCAAATTTGACTTTTTCAGGGTGGCCGCTAAGCTTTATTTTCAAAATTCCCTGACCTCTCCCTAATTTTTCCCTGACCAATTTCTTATATTTACTCACCATTAATATTCAAAGACCAGCATTTTAATTGTTTAACATTTTCAACATAAAATCTTTTTCTAAGCGGAATAAAACAATTTCAGATTAAAATTGAAAAATTTCAAATTTATTTATTCATTCAAATAAAAAAGATTACTTTTCTACCATAAAATATACATTTTTATTCCAAAAGGACGAATTTTTAACAAATCAGTTTAATGTTCGACCAAAAAAGATTATTATTTTTTTTAAATAGTTAAATTTTTAACAAAACAGGTGAATTGTTAACCAAATTGTTGAATTATCAAACTACAAAGATGAATTTTCAAATAAATAGTCGAATTTTGAATAAAAAAACATTAAACTTCAAACTAAAACAATTGCATTTTCAAACAAGTAGTTAAATTTTCAAGCCAAAAAGACGAATTTTTGAGAAATTAGTTGAATTTTCAACCAGAAAAGTAGAATTTTCAGCAAAAAGATGAATTCTCAACGAAAATTTTTGATAATTTATAAATTTTGATACTTGTCAATGTTTCAACTAAAAACGAATTTTCAAGAAAAGAATTAAATTTTTAGCATAATAGTTCAATTTTTAACGTGCAAAGGTGAATTCTCAAGAAAAAACAGGAAGGCTACCAAAGTGTCAGCCTCCGATTTGATTCGTTCTGAAGTATGTATTAGAACACTGTGTAAACTTTGTTTATACTGAAATTATGTTATTAGATTGCAGTAAAATATTGATTTTTTAACCACCACCCTCTTAAACGGAGGTTAACTACCCTCCGTGGCTAACATACACATAAATTTCTGATTTTCACACAAATTAAATTTTATTTTTGAATGATTAATGAAGTGGTATGAAAAATACAAGACGTTATATCCTTTTAAAGTTCGTTTCAAATTCAAGAGGGTAAACTACCCGTAATGTAAATTTTTATTTTCTGAAACTTTTTTAACAGTTGCAGTTCAATGGTCGTACTGAAAAATTATCTTCAGGACAGAAAACATTGTGGCAATATAGAAATGATTGCAGTCTACCGGCATGAGGCACCCCCATTCTGATTCCTAATTTTCTGGACTTCAAAAAGTCCCAAAAAGAAAAAAATTTAATTAACGTTAATTTCCATGAAAAATTAAGTGTTTAAAATGAAACATGTAATAAACATGAAGAACAATATATCGTAGAATATATGCAAGTACCGTAAAACAATTTTATTTTTACAAAATATTATAGGAAATAAATAAAATAAATTTCTGTAAAATTTTGTAAACCACAATAATTAATTTGCAACACTTAAAATGCTTCATGAATGTGAAACGTGCTTTGAGGGTGGTTTAACCCCTTCGAATCAGAATATGGGTGCCTCATGCCAGTAGACTGCGATGTTTTCTATTTCCACAATGTTTTCTGCCCTGAAGATAATTTTTCACTACGACTATTAAGCTGAAACTATTACAATTGTTCAAGAAAATAAAAATTTACATTAAGGGTAGTTTACCCTCTTTCAATGTGAAAAATAGTGTAAAAGGATATAACTTCTTGTATTTTTATACCACTTCATTAATCATTCAAAAATCAAATTTAATTTTGATCAAAATCAGGAATTTGTGTGGGTGTTAGCCACAGAGGGTATTTAACCCCCGTTTAAGGTGGTGATGGTTAAAAAATCAATATTTTACTGCAATCTAATAACATAATTTCGACGATTTTCAACCAAAGAAAAACCATGTTTAGACCAAAAAGACGGATATTAAAAAAATAGTTGAATTTTTAAAACCAAAATATGAAATTTCCACAGAAACCTAATTGTCTACCATAATAGTTAAATTTTCAACCAAAAATAATGACTTTTTAACAACATTGATGATTTTTTAACCAAATAATAAAATGTTGTAACTAAAAATATAATCGTGAGGAGGAAAAGCAACTACAGAAAAAGCAATAGATTTCCAGGTTTTCCCTAACTTACGGTCACCCTGCTTTTTTCGACAGTTAAGGGGGTATTTCTATTTGACCGAGCTTTTTTCAGGCGTTTTTCAAAAATTCATAAAAAATACAATTGTTAGTATTTTGTAATGGAAGTTTTTTTATATTTTTAAGCAGATCTTAAACTAAAAAAAAGACATGGTTACCAATTCAAAAATAATAATAATAGGGGGCGCTGTAGCATTTCAAAAAATGTGTCCCGGTAACGACACCATCACTTGGCTGACATGATTCAGCTGCTCCAGGTCATCCGAAACAAAAAAATCGAAGAGATTCTTGAAATATACGAGTACGGCTATAGCCGGGACTAGAACAAATAAAAAATATTGAAAATTGACAAAATGGCGCCCATTTGAAATTTTGTTTGCGAATTTTTACTTTTTTGGGGGTAGTTTTTGACTTGCTAGAAATTCAAAAATCATTATTTTTTATTTATTCTAGTTCGGACAATAAACTAACATCTGCTAAATATATCCTCCAAATTTGAGCTTAATCGGTCCAGTGGTTTTGACGGAATCATGTCAGCCATTTTTAAAAATCGTGTTTTGAGAAAAACGACTAGACCTTGGAGACAAATCTATAAATGCTTTCGGAACATCGTATTGGGGAAGGAAAACCTATTTAAAACCAACAATGACTCTATTATACACATTTATGACCTGCCTGCGGTCACAGCCGAGGCGGCCCTCCACAGCGTGCGGCTGAGTACTCTCCACTCTGCGCAGTTGACCCTGCTGCAGCTTCGTTAAAAAGTCCGAACCAAACAAATCCCTTTGAGTACAAATTCCACATACTATATACTATAAAAAAATCAACAACAAAAAAATCGATTTTTCATTCCGGTCAAATAGAAATACCCCCTTAAGCCGTCGAAATTATATTATATTCATGTGTATTAATTTTTACTCCAGTCGATTGCTATTAACGATACAGAATTTCATAAAACAATTTCCTTTGCATTTTTTCAGTGCACTTGCATCTATTAAAGTCATAATTGTTAAAAATAAGTGCACTCTTAGAAAATAAAATGGCTCTAGTAGAAATTTTCTATAAAACAGTTTGCCATGTAAATAAAAATGGATCGTTTCCAGATATGTAAAAAATTTTTTCTTGGTACACTGAAACTTGGATTTTCGTAAACTTGATTTGTGCGTTCCGAGCATTGATGCCACGGCGGTTTCGTAATGCGGGCAGCGCGAGAGGAGCTGCTCAGTCAAGCGTGACAAACGGCTCAAGGACCGCACTCTCACCGAGTTAGTTGCATCAGGTTGCGTCATCTCCAAATCCAACAGACTTTCATGCGGCCCTGTCTGTTTAGGTACGGACGGTCTGGATTTGCGTCGAAGACCATAACCGAAATCGTGCACAATTCCAAGTTCCAGTGTAATTTAAATTTCTTAGCACGAAACGTTTCCACTACTACTTTTCCCAATACAATTTATATGGGATTTTAAAGCTTCAAGAGTTCACCACGCAAAATAGCTCCTTTTCATTTTGTCTCCACGAGTTAGCACCTTTTCATTTGGTCTCCTCGAGATGGAACCTTGTCATTTGAACACGTCGATCTTTAAAAATGAGTGAAACCTTCAAAATAAAATGGCTCCACTAAAACTCTTTTATAAAACAGTTTACCATGTCAATGAAAATGGATCGTTTTCAGATAAAAACTTTTTTCTTGGTATTTTAAATTTCTTAGCGTGAAACGTTTCCACTTATCGCCAGGGAGGATGGATTTTAAGATGGACATCGTCTATACAGACGCCTGCATAAAACAGCATCCGTATATCGGACGTGTGGTAAGCATCTACATTTGAATTTCAGATCCAGGGAGATTCTACCGCAAGCGGATATCCGTAAATCCACAACGGTCTTGATGTTTCGAGAAAAGCTCACAAGGCCAAATCTAGATCGCACTAGGAGTATATGATGTAGTGGAAACTAGATTACGAAAGTGACCATGTATAGGGTCAGTCGAAAGTATTCAGGTCAACGAAACTGACTCTTAGTTCATACATAAAACTGAATAACATTGCTTTCCACATGATACAAAATCTTCTGACATGTTATAAGAATTAATAATACATTTTAACATCAACAAATCAAGTTTTATATTTTTTAAATATGAAAAAGTACAAGGGATCATTCTAATAAAATCAAAAAATAATTCAAAAATATGGTTCTTTAGCAATAACCTTGTTGCTTTCTTGCAGGGTGGCCACAAAACTTCATTTTAAAAATTCCCTGACTTTTCTCTGATGTTCCCTGGCCAATTTTTCATTTTCCCTACCCGATAATATTAAAGACCAAAATTCTAATCTTGCAACATTTTCAAAGTTCACCTCTCAAAATGCACTCAAAACAGAGAAAATAGGGTGAGTTTTCATGGAAATAATAAGGAAATAAATTCTTTTGCATAAAAGTAATGTAGATACTAAAACGCTTTAAATTCCTAATATTTCAAGTCAAAATATATTTCATTTTCAAAAAAATAGTTTTGAATTTTCAACCCAAATAGATGAATTTTCAACCAAAAAGTTAAATTCTCAAGCTAACAAGTTGAATTTTGTAGAAAAAAGTTTAATTTTAAGCCTGAAAAATGGAATTTTCAACTTAAACAGACGAATTTTATTCAAGACCGTTGAATTTTCAACCCGAAAAAATGAATTTTTAACAGAATAGTTCATTTTTAACCAAATAGTTGAATTTCCTACTGAATAGTTGAATTTTCAACCAAACAGTTAAATTTTCAAGGCAAAAATACTAATTTTTATGAGATAGTTGAATTTTCAATTCGGAAAATTGAATTTTAAACAAAAAAGTTAATTTATAACCAAGAAAGATGACTTCTCTACCAAAAAAGATGAACTTTTTATCCGAAAAGAAGAATGTTCAACAAAACAGCTGAATTTATGACAAAAAAAATGACTAACAAAATAAATGAACTTTCACGCAAAAAGGTGATTTTTCAACAAACAAGATTATTTTCCTACCCAAAAAGATTAATTTTTAACAAAATAATTGACTTTTAACCGAAAATAGTTGGATTTTCTTATTGAGTTCTATTCATTCGGTGTGAAGTCTGAATTTTTAATATAGAATCTTTTATAAATGAAATGAAACAAGCTTAAATTGGTAACTTTTTAATTTATGGATGTTTGATTAATAAATTTATATCTTTTCAATTTATTCTTCTCGACAGTTACTCAAAGTTCTTCTTACAGAAATTTCCTGACTTTTGCAATTTTACTTCTTGTCGAAGAAACCAATGTGAAGAAAAGAATTTTGAAACGCATTTCAAGTTTGAAATTAAAAAATTAAAATTCGTGGTAGCGAATCGCCGCTAAGTACTAAAAAAAGTAGAAAAACATTCTAAATACCCATACGAGAGAAAAATATGCCATGAAGGACGTAATGCAAAAAAATCGCTACCGATATAAATAAATTATTTTTAACACTTAAAGTAGAACATCTCAGCCAATTTATGAGATATCTTAACCAAACTTAGTGGGTATATATAACACACCAATGTCCCCAAATTCTGTAAGTTTTAAAGAAATGTTTGAAAAATTGAATAAATGCGCTCATATCGAATTTTCAAACAAAAATAACGCCCAACAAAAATGCGTCTGGAGTCTATAATTTTATTTCAATGATTATAAAACTTTGACAATCACGTCTCGTTTTACGATTCTATATATTAATAAGGATGAAAGAAATTTGCATAGCCATCTGTTGAGAAAAAAAGATTTAAAAACGTCATTATTGAAATGCAAAGCAACGTACAGCTTACATACTTTTACCAAATTAACTAAATTTTTTTTAGAATGATGTCATCATACATTCTAAAAGTAGTTTATAGTAAATTTAAAATACGTTATTTTATAATGAAAATTTTCAGTTTTTGGTCATTGTTTAACGGTTTCTAACATGCAGATGCACCTGCAGCCAAAACCAATCCATCAATTTCAATGAGAATTTCCATAAATATTGTAAATAAAGGTGACATGTGCCGCTTTTTAAGAGAAAGTGATAAATCAACATACCATGAAGATACATTTGAATTTATCCAAAAATTTACTATTTTTAGCATGCAGACGCACCGACACTAATTGATCGATTTCGATGAATCCTTGCATAAATATATACATATTTTGAAAAGTTTAACTCTAAAATTTAAAAAAATGCTCACGATAAAATCGACTGCAGATTACAATTTTATTGAAATGTTATCAGAAAAATTTATTACTGTATGTGGATTTGTTATTATTGCTGAAAAAAATAATGAAAACCCACCAAAAACACTACGTGTGAAAAAATTCCGCAAAGTACATGAGTATTAAAATTTTATTTATTTATGTTGATGGTAATCCAAATTGTGAAATCAACAAATAAGTACGAATACTAGAAAATTTATAAATAGATGTGTTTTTTAATAAAAAAATAAACTGATAGAGAAATAAAACAAATAGAAAAGAATTGGCGAACCTGTTATTGTTTTCCATTTTTTTACAGATTTGAAGATTTATTTTCTTTCTGGAAACAAATTTAGAGACCGCCAATCGTAAATTTTAGTTTCGGTTGATGATTTTTTTATTCTAACATACGCTCATTTTATGAGTATTAATTTGACAAAGATGATTCGCTTTTTCGTTGTTTTCGAGAAAATAGTCTTTCAAATATTTGCTACGCGCCATATATAATTTGGCAAAAAATTCTTCCCATCGGCCAGTAACTTTTTGGAGTTCAATAGCTCAGTTGGTTAGAGTGTTGATGTGTAGTTAGGTAGTCTTTGTAGGGTTCAAATCCTCAGCGATTAAGATTTTTTAAATCGTTTAAACATCCGTTTATATGTATAAGTGATAATAAGTTTGTAGGTGTGTAATAAATAAGTGCAATAATAATAATATTATAAAAAATCATTTTTTTTCGTTTTAAGTTGCTTTAACATATTTTTCAACTGCTCCAATTTACATTTTCCGGAACTCTAATACAGAGTTTATAACCTGAAAGCCAGTACATGTCATATCGCCTCAGACTTTAAATACTATTGAAACGTTATATACATCTAGTAAAAATAGTTCATCACATCGTATAACCAGACCTTTATGTCTTCCACTAAAATCTCTTCCATATCCTCTACTCCTGAATTAGTTCCGTAAACTTTATAAAACTTATTTTTCTGTGTACGATTTCATTAATATTCATGTAAAGCAACAGAAATTTACAAAATTTGAAGTATACATATATCCAGGAAAAAGTTTAATTTAAAAGTTGTTCAAAATTTTTATTTATGTTCTTCTTTGCTTTTTTATGACACCATAACATTTTGTTGTTAAAAAAAATCTTAAAGGATTCTATAAATATTTTCGCAAAATTCTCGAAAATAACGCGAGATAGAAAAAATTGTCAAGAGACATTTTTCTAGAACTTTTTTAGAGAAACAATTTTATTTCTTTGACTTTTTTAGTATCTTGTGTCGTTTTGGCAAATAATGTGAATTTTCGTTTTTCAGACAAAAAAATATTCTCTCTTCTCACTAAGGAGCGGACAAAGGGCAGAATATCATGAAATATACTCTTTATATTAGGACTAATCTAGAAAAATTGCCACTAATTTGTCACTTCTGAATTTCTTAAATTTCCCGAAGAATTTTGAAATGGGAAAAGAAATTGTATTCGAATCGAAAATAAGAAGTCAAATACCTATATTATATTAAAAAATATCATACTTTAAATAAAAATTTGGAACATTTTTTGATAATCTGCGTTTTCAATTTTAAAAATTGAAATACTCATAACTTGGTCAAAAATTTGTTTCGACAAATTAGTAAGACAAGTTTCGTCCTAATCCCTCTAAAAAACAACATATTTGAGTGGCAAACAATTTTGTGACTTGAGCATAGATTAATCAGCCACACAACAAAAATGTCTGGCCTGGGGGTCAGACCATGTGTATTATATGTTTTTGGGGTCGCTGAAACTGAATCCGAAGTCCATTTTACCCTATCAAGTCAGGTTTTTGACATAACTTCAAAAAGTCTTCGCAGTCACACAAAAATAAAAAATAATTCTGGTCTGGGAGTCAGGCCATTTTTACTATATGTTTTTGGGGTCGCTGAAACCTAATCCGGAGACCGTTTCATCCCATCATGTCAGGTTTGTGACATAACCTTATACAATCTTATAACCCAAGCCCAATTAGCCATATTACCCATATTATTGATGGAAGCCATTACTTTGAGACTTGGAGACTTTCAACTTTCATTTTTCAGTATTTAAACATTTAAAACTTATTATTCCTAGAGTTTTAAAATATTATTTTCTCAGAATTTGGAAACCTAAAAATTCTAGGCTTATGTACGTATAAATTTAAAGATGTGCAATTTTGGAAGCTTCAAGTTATGAATGTCGTCAAATTTTCGTAAATTAGATATCTTTAAATTTCAAAAATAAAATTAAGATGAAAAAATTATTTTGCAGTATGATAAACAACACGGCATTTAAAAATTTTAAAGCAATGAAATTTGGCTACATCAAATTTTAATTTTGCAAACATGAATTTATATTTATATTGTTCAGAATTCGTCAGAGAATAAGAATCAATCAGAAATTTTGAAGGTGAATGACTTTCAGCCACTCTTATGGGTCACCATAGAAAACCCCATAAGAGGCAAATTTGAATTTTACGTAGACCGAATCCATTTCAAATCAGGCAGGTTCTACACTTGAAGTTGCAGAATCTCTCAGGGACGAAATATGTTGTTTTTTAGAGGAAATTAGGCGATACATACATATTTTTGCGATTCGCGAAAAAAATTTTTTTACAGAGTTATGCATATTTGAATTTTTGGCTTTGTTTTTCAAAAACCCCCAATTTTTTCTTTAAACTCGTATAACTTTTGACCTACTACTATCATAAAGAAAATACCTTGTGAGTTTAATGCGGGCTAAATAACTTTTGTGTCCAGGAGAATTTTTTTTCATAAAATCGAATTTTCGAATTTTTCTTGAAAACTACAACAGATACAAAAAAATGTTGAGAAAATAGTTTGCACATTTAAAAAAGTTCTCCAAAAAGTTCTCTCAGGCATTTATGATATCTTGTACCATTTCCGAGAAAAATGAAAAAATTCAATTTTCATAAACAACAAATTCTTTTCATTCCTGGCTTATGGAAATACCCACCATTTTTCTTCAATATTAAAAAAAAATTCGTTTATATGAGGAAAACTCTATGTGAGTTTTACGTGGGCTGAACAATTTTTATCATCAGAAAGTTATTTTTCATAAATTCGAATTTTCAAATTTTTTGCTGAAACAATTCTAATGAAGAATCTGAATAAATAGATAATAAGAATCTGAAAACGTGGAAAACACGTTTTTATATTCAATATATTTAAATATATTTCATATTTCTCCAGGTATTTTTCAATAATGTATAAAAACTTTGTTTGAATCTCAGTGTAAAAAATAAATAAATAATACCTGGACCCACGTTTTCAGATTCTTATTATCTATTTATTCAGATTCTTCATTAGAATTGTTTCAGCAAAAAACTTGAAAATTCGAATTTATGAAAAATAATTTTCTGATGATAAAAATTGTTCAGCCCACGTAAAACTCACATAGAGTTTTCCTCATATGAACGAATATATTTTTTAAATATTGAAGAAAAATGGTGGGTATTTCCATAAGCCATAGGAATAAAGAGAATTTTTTGTTATATGAAAATTGAATTTTTTCATTTTTCTCGGAAATGGTACAAGATATCATAAATGCGTAAGAGAACTTTTTTGAATGTGCAAACTATTTTCTCAACATTTTTATGTATCTGTTGTTTCCAAGAAAAATGCGAAAATTCGATTTTATGAAAAAAAATTCTCCTGCACACAAAAGTTATTTAGCCCGCATTAAACTCACAAGGTATTTTCCTTATGATAGTAGTAGGTCAAAAGTTATACGAGTTTAAAGAAAAAATTGGGGGTTTTTTGAAAAACAAAGCCAAAAATTCAAATACGCATAACTCTGTAAAAAAAATTTTTTCGCGAATCAAATAATTTGTTTAGTTAATTTTACAATTATTTAAAGAATACGCGTTTGTTTAAGTATAAAGTTTAGCTAAAAAAAGCAGGAGCAACACTTTATCTCAACAAATTTTCGAAATTTGGCGACTTACATGAAAAAACAAAAGTTTAAACAAATAAAAATTGTTTAAACAATTGAAAATTAGTTGAAAGATGACTCAGTGTTCGCAGGTGATCGATTAATGATTATTTATGCTAAAAAACTTTCAAAAAGCGTTTCTAAAATAGGATATTTTAATGATCCACACAAAACAGGGGTAGGGAAAACCTCCCTACTGTTCATAATGCAACCTACAGTGGATTGTCATAAATTAAAAATACTAATGTAAGTGAAATAATTAATTAAATTTATAGTTAAGATATTATTCGTATTAATGAATTAAATTAAAAATGAATTCTATTACGTATATTTGTGCTTTTAATTAATTATCATTATTATCCACTGTAGGCTGCATCATCCACTATGTAGGGAGGTTTCACCCAATGGTAATTATGGTAATAAGGGTAATTGTAACAAATTCAACATTATTATTTAAAGGTAATACTTTAATTTAAGCAAATCATGAAATGGAAGATAAATTATTTTAGTTACTTACGTTCAGTGAAGAAGTAGAGACAAGTATTTTTATTTTTATGAAGAATACCGTCTTCAGTCGTATAGTCAAAGGTGGATTATTATTTAAAGAAAGGAAAGGAAGGTAAGTGCAAGTATAAGAAAAATAAAAGAAATGACTGGAAAAGGATCTTTTGAGTTATAAAATTCTTGAATCATCTTACTGGATTATATTAATGCCAAGATAAAATAACACAAATTTTTATGAAATTAATATTTGAAGTAGCTTTTAAATAAAAAATAATTAATTATCATACCAAAGTATTTAAGATCTAACAATTATTGTTTGGAGGCGGTTGATGATTTTAATTTTGGAATTTATAAAGAATTCCTTAAGAATTAAAAAGAAGGTCAAACAAAGACAACTGTTAAGTACACTTTTGAGAACGGAGAACGTAAGGTTTCACATTTTACAAACGACTAATTTTTGGGAAGGGAACTTGCAACATATGTAGAGCTTCAAAGTTCCTTGAGATTAAGAATTTACACCCTCTATATTGAAGCCAGATTTTTTCCATTTGTTTTAACCTTTGTAAATATAAATTTTTGCTGAATGTGCTTTTCTTTAGAGTAGTCTTTCATAATACAGGTCAAGAATTTTATAACACACGACATGAAGGGTATGAGAAGAAAGAAGAGAAAGAGATAGATAAGAAAGTCGTAAGTCAAAGTAAGACACGCAGTGCGAATAGGAACTCGTACCTTATGCCCACTGTGCAGAGTGTCTCTGTAAAATAAAAGAGAAAAGAGAAGAATTATAAAAATGCACACAGTAGGTAAATATAAAGGTGATAGGCATACAATCAAAATCAATTATTTATATCAGACAAGAAGAACGTCTTCCAAACTGCAAAATCGTTAAAAATATATAAATAATTACTCATTCATAAAATAAAACAAGACTTTATGTAGCAAAAAAAATGTTACCTGATTTTGTAATTTGGATAGACGGTCTACGTTCAAAATAAACGAGAGAGAGACAGAGAGAAAAAGAAATAGAGCCGAAGCGGAAAAAGATAAGGTGATGATTTTTTAAATGAATTTGCCTACAATTACATAATACATACTATCAAGCTTCATTTATAACGCGATCGTGAATTCATTGTGCTAAAGAGTTTATTTAGGATCAAAAATGTATCACTAACATTCAAAAATTTCAAAAATATGAGACTCATTATACCAAATTTATGTATAATTATAATTTTATGATAATTATGACCATTAAACCTAATCCTTGGAAATTTGAAACGACACATGAAAAGGACCAGAATTGTTAAACCTGTTGAGTCCTTTAACTGCTAATAATTAGCGGTTTCGTCACTGGAAAATTGTGTATCCTGATTTAGGATGTTATTAAGAAAATTTCAGATAAAATTCAGATTAGTCAGCGCTCCAGAAGCAAATAGACATATTTTGCAGTCGTTAGCTTCCCTTGAGTGTCGTCTTACGATAAGGGAACTTCCGCAGCCAGGCACCCTTTACGTGACATCCAATTTTCACGTTAAAGCAACTCTACAATGTTCAATGGAAAGTGAAAAAAAATATATTCACAAAGAATTTGGCATAATAAAAAAATTATAACACGTTACAAAATATAATAGATATCTGTGTACTATTATTGTCTATAGCTTTTCTCTAGTTAAAAGTGTAGCTACTTAAATGCTATAAAAAATTCGTACCATAGATACTAAAGTTTATATATATAATATTTATACATATATAAAATTAGAGGGAAACTTAAATTCAATGTATATTTTAAGTTAAATTTGTTTCATGGATTAAAAATATCTTAGTTATTGTCGTATCAATTAAAAAATATTGAAAATTATTTGAATAGAGTCAATATTTTATCGATGTCTCATTTTTGACGATTTAAATATTTACAATTTTAAAGATATAGAAATAAGCGATATTCTAATCTCTAATCAGTTTAATTATTTTCACAGAAAAAAAAGTTTGTAAGACAAACGAGTCTTGTTTTGTGTCAGAAAAGGCTATGGGCTTAAATCTAGCTTTAAGACAAAAAATATGCTTATACAACTGAAGGTGTAATTAAATAATGCTGCAATAAAAGTCTTTTTTTGTGTGTTTATATGAATATATCAAAGAGTTTCAGATGTGCAAATATATATGTTTATTTGTAAAGTTCATCAATTTTGATTTATTCTAATATTAAGAGCTTTTTAATTTGGACTCTTCTAAATCTAAGGAGCTTGATGCTGAAATAATGGAAATGTAGAAATAATAATTAAGCACTACACTGTTAGAAATTTCTATAGCGATTTTACTATAAATGTAATGGA